>OY992530.1:17437633-17604529 GCA_963921185.1 Dasysyrphus tricinctus
CCACCTTCAGTTATAGTAAGTAAGTATGGTTGGAAAGCCTATCTATTATGTGTTGTGGATTGGTCTCTGATCAATTTGGATTTTCCGCCAATTTGAAATAAAAATAAAAGAGCCAAATGGATCGGCCACTAAAAACTTCATTAAAATCATTTAAGTTGTAACCTTGAAATACAGAAAATAGAACAATTTCCCTGATACCAAGACAGTTTAAAAAAAATTAATTCTCTGACTACACCCAAACCAAGTTCTACTTCTCGTATACCAGTATTAAATTTAGGTTTGTACATATGTACATAAGTACATAATTTGCTATTTAAATCACTTTATTCTATTTGCTTAGGAATATCTATCAGAACAGATAACAGAATAGAATTCTGTTAATAACATATATTCGACCAAAACCTAGGAGAATTTTTTTTGAGAATGCGCATTGTATGAAATTTGTCTCTTGCAGGGGTGGAAACACTTTTCTTCTGCTATCATCACCACACATCTGTGTTGAAATTTGTGACGAAAGGGTTTTCGCTATGGTCAATAATTTCTAGAGGGGTAGATTGGCTTTCACCACGGCAACACTTTAGAATTAACTTTCACTACTTGTTTTTCATTACAGCATGGTGGAATACATTAAGAATTTTGTTACTATTATTACTGTGTCTGTGTGTTTATATTCTTGCTGCAAAAATATTTGTAACCTAAAATGGGATGCACTTTCCATGTTCCATAGTAATGTTGCTTTCATTGTTGTTGTGGGTTATGTAAATTTGGGTGGCCCCATATTTCCTGGTTTTTGTATGCGGGTAAACTTGTGGGGAGATCAGGTTACATTCGCTACCACACATTGCCGATGTGGGTTCTAATAAAAAGCAATAATCTCAACCACATGTTGTAGGTAGGTGACACATAAAAAAAAAATACAAAGTGGCACCATTCTTTTTCAGTGTTTATTTTGACTATTAAATTTTGTGTGTTTTTCTTAAGGGTTTGTTTGTACAAGAGAAAAGGATTTTGAAAAGGAAATTATACAAACAAAAGAGTAAAGTGTACCTAAATACACCCGGACCATTGATTAAGACTATTAAAATGAATTTATAAAATTCAAAATCTATCAATCGCTTTGTCAGTAATTCACAAATCTGTAATGTTTTGCATGCATATGTACTGTACATACCTACCATATACTGTTTATCTTTTATAGTCTAAGAGCTAGCAACGTTTCCGAGAAGTCATTTAAGTAAGGCTGCTTTTTTGATTTTATATTTTTGTTTGACATAAAATCTAACATCCTTATTTATTATTTTCTTAGACGGTTGACTAGTTAGTCAGCAACTTAACAGCTCTTAAAAGTTGGAAGCATACTTTATATTTATTTACATAGATAAAATCTAAGTTTATTTAAGGCTAAAGGGTGCGTATTCATTTGAGAGTAAAAAAAAACACTACGGGCAACTCTCGAGAGTAAAACTTGCAAGTGGACACATCACACATCATATAATTCACAGAGGGGTAGACAACTATCCGATAGTCACTTTCGAGAGTTTTGTACTGAAAGTAGATACTCTCAAATGGCAAATAAGGTGCGTGCCTATTTGAGTTCTCGAGAGCAATCTCGCAGCAAGTGGACACTGTATTGAGAGTAACTCACGAAGAGTTGACTTTTTACTCTCGTTGTATGAATTTTTTGAGAGTTACTCACAAGTGTCCAATACAATTCGAATTTGGACTTTTGGAGAATAGCTGTCAACAGGGCAAAATAGTGGATATTGGAAAAATAAACAACTCAACTCGTAGAAAAATATGAGTCAGTTGTAACTTTGTGAAAAGCAACTGATAAATTATTTCGCGATAGAAACAAAGATTTAAAACAAGAGCTTTCAGTTTTCCTTCGAATAGGATATTAGTGCACACACATGTGTACACAGGTGAATGTATGAATGTCAGGGAAAGGTGAGAGGGGTACTTGAGGAAAAACTTAATCTTCATATATATCTTTTTTTATTACACCACTAATATATATTGGCACGCAAGTAAAATTAAAAATAAAATAAATATTTGCATATGAAATAAAACATTTACAACAACCTTGATGCCACTCAGATTGAGTTTAACTAAGATCCGGCTGTCGACGAGGAGCAAAGCAAAGGAGGCAAGAGACCACCCTGTGGAGTACTAACTAACGTCCTAACTTTTAGCTTGCTATCACTTATTTCTGTATTTATGAGTCTCTCATTGGATCGATACTGACGGAGTGTAGGGCTTGTCAAATTGACTGATTTTTAAAGGACACAACATTGTTCTATGTATGTCAAGGAATATTGCTAGAATGAATTCATTGAAGTGGTTCGATTTTTCAATTGTAACGACCACTTCATGATGTTCAATGGGTAGACACGGTGCATTCAAGAGGACACAAGCGTCCAAAAGCTTTTTTTTCAAAGCGAACCTCTGTCTATCAACTCCTACTCTCACCTGCAAGTGGTGAACATCGGGTGCCTAGTACCTTTTACTGAAGATGGGGTTCCAATCCCTGTGGACGGTTTTAGGGGGCAGCAAACGAGAGAGGGGGGGAGGAGTGTTCCCACTAAGGCACTTCTCCTTCATCCAGGCGGCAGCGGAAGAATTCTCAAGATGGAATCAACGGTGGCGTCTACAGTTCCAGTTAGGCTGAACTATTAGTGAACACCTTATACGGGCTACTACGACATATTCGGAGCTCAGGCCTATAAGGAGCGGTTAATCCGGCTCCCCGCCCTTGGAGTTATATATATAGGGTCTGGTCCTCCAGGTTGGGGGTCGTGCCGTCGGGGTGACCTCCAGGCCACGTAAAGCTATTTTAGTTGCGAAGCAACAACAAGCCTCGGATACGGACGGTTTTACAGTTGACGAACCTAGCAAACGAAATAAGGACAACGAACTTCGGATCTGTACGTGGAATGTTCTGTCTCTCTATAGACCACGTGCAGCTGAACATTTGGCGGAGGCCCTAAACTGCTACAAAGCAGACATCACCGCCATCCAAGAAGTGCGATGGGATGGGCTGGGCAAGAGAAAACTGAAAGACTGCGATATATACTACGGTGACTGTTACCGACCACAAGGGCAGCGTCTTTTTGGATGTGGATTTGTTGTTAGAGAAAGGCTGAGGCAAGAGGTCTTGAGTTTCAATTATGTGAACGAACGCCTCACGACAATTCGCATCAAGGCTAAATTCGCCAACATCAGCCTGATATGCGCGCATGCCCCCACAGAGGAGAAAGATGACGACACCAAGGACGAGTTCTACGAGCTCCTGGACAAGACATATGAGCAATGCCCTAGCTATGACATTAAAATTGTCTTGGGTGATTTTAATGCCAAACTAGGAAGAGAAGACGTCTTTGGTGGCACAATCGGAAGATACAGCCTGCACGACACCACCTCCGATAACGGACTCAGGCTAATCGACTTTGCTGCGGGGCGAAACGTTGTGGTAACTAGTACGCAGTTCCCGCATCTCGATATACATAAGAGGACATGGCGAATTCCTGGTCAATCAACCGCCAACCAAATTGACCACATTGCGATCGACGCAAGGCACTCTTCCAGTATCAAGGATGTCCTAACGTTCCAAGAAGCCAACGTTGACTCGGACCACTACCTCGTTGTAGCCAAGGTAATGCTACGGATATCCAGACCAAAGCCAAAACAGGGAAATACTGTAAGGAAGTTCCACGTCGGACGGCTACAGTCGCAAGAAATCGCCAGGTCCTTCTCCGATCGAGTCTCTCACGCCCTCTTAACAAGTCCTTTGCCGCCAACTGCAAACATTGAGAACCAGTGGAAAAACTGCCAAGAAGCCATCAGAGCATCGCCTCTGACGTGCTGGGATTTGCACGACCACCACAGCGAAACCCCTGGTTCGACGAGGAATGCCGGCAAGTACATACAGCCAAGCAACAGGCATACAAAGCGGCGCTGCATAGAAGGACCAGAGCTGCTCGCGAGCTCTGTGAGCAGAAGAGGAAAGAGGAACGCAAGCTTCTTAGAAGGAAAAAGAAAGAGCATGAGAAGCGTGCGATCGAGGAATTAGAGGGATGCCACTGCAGGAATGAAGTTCGGAAGTTTTACCAAAAAGTAAAAAGAACCTCCCAAGGTTAAAAGCCACGAACCGAAGCCTGCAAGGACAATCAGGGGAACATCGTGGTGGAATCGCAGTCGGTGCTGAGGATATGGAAAACTCATTTCTGCAAATTGTATAACGGCGATGACAAACCAAATTCCACTACCATGCAAATTGCACCATTCAACCTGGACGACGCGACGTAGGCCAACAATTCTTTCCACCCGATCTTGACGAAGTGAGGATAGCCATATCTAAACTTTAGTCCAATAAAGCTGCTGGAGCTGATGGTCTTGCGGCTGAGCTATTCAAAGCGGCTGGCGATGAATTGGATAGGAGTATGCACCAGCTCATCTGTAAAATATGGTCGGAAGAAAGCATGCTCGATGAATGGAACCTCAGTAGTGTTTGCCCGATCCTCAAGAAAGGCGATCCTCTGGACTGCACCAACTACAGAGGCATCAGTCTTCTTAATATCGCCTACAAGATCTTCTCTGCTGTACTTTGTGAACGCCTGAAGGCGTTCGTCAACAACCTGATAGGTCCATATCAGTGTGGCTTTAGGCCAGGGAAGTCCACCATCGACCAAATATTCGCACTACGGCAGATCTAGGAGAAAACCCAGGAGTTCCAAATCGATACCCACCACCTTTTTATCGATTACAAGGCCGCGTATGACAGCATCTATAGAGACGAGCTATATAGAGCAATGTCTAGTTTTGGCATCCCTGCCAGACTCGTCCGTTTGTGCAGGATGACGATGGAGAATGCACGCTGCTCCATCAAGGTGGGCAAAGACCTCACCGAAACCTTTGATGTCAAAAAAGGTTTTAGGCAAGGCGACGCGCTGTCATGCGACTTCTTCAACATCGTTTTTGAAAGAATAGTGCAAGACTCTCACGTCAACACCAGAGGCGCAATCTTTCAAAAGTCCGTCCAATTACTGGCTTACGCTGCCGACATTGACATAATCGGACGAACAAAGCGTGATGTCAGTGGTGCTTTTGTGAGCATTGAGAAGGAAGCCAAGAAGATGGGTCTAACGGTGAATAAAAGTAAAACAAAATATATGCTGTCAACAAGAAGGGACACCCAACACCGACGTCTCGGACAGAACGTCACTATAGACAGCTATAATTTTGAGGTGGTCAGAGACTTTGTCTACCTAGGATCCGCTATAAACTCAGCGAACGATACCAGTGCTGAGATCAAACGAAGAATTACTCTTGCCAATCGCTGTTTCTTCGGGCTAAGAAGGCAATTGAGAAGCAAAGCCCTCTTTCGAGCAACTAAACTGTCCCTGTATAAGACGCTTATCATCCCGGTCCTGATGTATGGTGCAGAGGCATGGACACTGCTAACGGTGGATGAGAACGCGTTAGGCTGTTTCGAGAGGAAAATTCTCCGGGTGATTTTTGGTCCCGTCTGCATAGATGGGGAATGGAGGAGAAGATACAACCACGAATTGTATGGGCTGTACAGCGACACCGACCTAGCCACAAAAGTGAAAAGCCAACGACTAAGATGGTTGGGTCACCTAGAGCGAATGGACACCAATGCTCCGGCCCGGAAAGTCTTTGAATCCAACCCCGTGGGACAACGCAGTAGAGGTGGACAGCGTAAAAGGTGGCGCACGCAAGTGGAAGAGGACCTCAACCAACTTGGCGTGCGAAACTGGAGACAGCTAGCTAGAAACCGAGCCGGCTGGAAGAAGCTTGTTGGTTGAGGCCCTGGTCCACCCCGGACTGTAGCGCCACCTTAAGTAGGTAAGTAAGTAAGTGAAAGCTCTATTTGCAGATAGCTACGATAGGCGGAAAATTCCCTTAAACGGACATATTTTTGCGAACCAACTTTTTTCTCGAATTTCTCATACAAATTGCGTTCCTATATACGGTATGGACATTGGACACTCCTTTAAACGCACTCGGGCAATTATTTTTGCTCATTTCCAATAGAAATCGTCACAACAAACGGACACAATGAAAGAAGCAAGGGATTTGTTTTCTAAACAGTTCGAATTTTTGTTTTTAATTCATAAGCAAATCTCTAATAACCAGACAGATCACTGTTACTTTGAGAGCTTAGTAAGATATTTCCCGAGTTACTAAGTTAACTTTAGTTGAGAGTGTATGATTCTTAATTGTTAATGTTTTACAGCTCTTATTTTCGAAGTCATTTAATTTTGCGATGCCAAAAAGACCAGGTTGCCATTGGGCAATCTTTCTCTTAACCGGACAGATCTGGTAACCAGAAAAAAAAGAGGTGACGATGAGTGTTCACTTATTGTAGCTTTCACTGTACCAGGCTACCAAGTATTCCTAAGACTCAGAAGTTCTATAAGCCTATTTAAATAAAATGAACGACTGGGTCGCACGTACTTGCTCTTATGTTCAAGACACTGCGAGTTTAAGAACATTGTATATACAAACATGGAAATTATTAGAGAAAAATGTAGAGAAGCATGAAATACGACATTTAAATTAGCTAAAACAACTCTTTTGATAGTTTGAAGTCAAAAAAAAGTGCCATCTTAATTCATGATGGAATATGATTGTATGGGAACAAAAATTTTAAAATCGTTGGAGCGGTTTTTTTTTAAACTAATTTTTGTATATATAAAATAGGGTGTTTCATTTTTCCAAAGATGTGATTTTTGGCTGACTTTGCTCACGCCCCGAGTCTCAGTGATGAAAAAAAAATGTATGCCAAATTTCAAGAAGATTGGATAATATTTAGAGGTTGCGCATTTTGATCACTTTTATCTAAAACTATCGAGTTTTCTAATATTGAAAATTGAAGTGCTTTGTAAGCAAGGGTTTCTCATGCACTTGTTTGTTTTATCTTGTGCAGGTTGTGTGTGTCTACACGTACAATTTAAGCTGCAGTGTGTTAATTTATGACATTCCTTCTTACAATTCTTTTTAAAATAATTTCTCTTTGAACTGTACCTTCAAACTTCAAGCTTTATACACGGTTTACCAATAAGGGAGGGCAGGTCGATTTTGAAAGGGAATAAAACAGGCTGTGTGTGTGGTATTAACGAAATTCTTATTATTTTTTGAAGGTCCTACATGTACGTCTGCTAATGTATATATGTTGTATAATATGAAATATGACAATGTTCAAAATATCAGCAACGGCTTCGCACAGTGGCATGGATCCGAGGCGTCGAAACTTGAATGCTTTTGCCGCATAGTTCGGGCTGAGCTTGAAGATGGCCTTAATTATTTTGACTTTGAGGGCATCAGTTGATTGCGGCTCATTAGAAAAGACCCGCAACTTCAGAAAACCCCTCGAAAAATTTAATGGGATCATATCGCACGATCTTGGTGGCCACTTCACTTTCACCTCCTCGAGAGATAAACCTATCTTACATTTGTCGTTTATGTATAGAATATCTTTTGTTACATAAGCTGTGTGATACGTAGTGCTGTATTTTTAGAACAATATGTCGATCACATCCATATCATCCAATTTTGGCTAAAAGAAATTGTTTATCCTCTATTGGTATAGGGATCTCCTTTGATTAAATTGAGGAAATTTACTACATGGGGTTCACCTGTCTCCTTACCTCTCCCGTAACTATAGCAACAATTTTTGGTTTTTTTTTTTGAAGATCAACCCACCGTCAAGGGTGATGGGAACTACACTTTAGTGTTCTTAGCAAAAAAAAAAAAATTTCTCAAAACACATAAAAAAATGTAAAAATCGTATTTTTTCCTACTTTTAAAAAAGTGATCAAAATGCGCAACCTCTAAATATTCTCCAATCTTCTTGAAATTTGGCAAAAATATCTTTTTCGTCAGAGAAACTCGGGGCGTGAGCAAAGTCAGCTAAAATTTTACATTTTATTTTGTGCCTTACAAAATGAAACACCCTAATATAAAATTCTTAAAACATTTTTAAGAACAAATTTTGGTATGCAGACTTAAACTATATATTTATGTGTATATAAAAACAAAATTTGAAAAAAATTGTCAACCCGTTTTTGCGATATCGAATTTTCAAAAAAAAAAATTTTAAACTTTTTTTAAAAATCCAAAAACTTTTCTTTTGAAAATTTTGATATGCAATATTATTTAATCTTATCTGAAATTTGTATACAAAAAATGATTTAAATCCGTTAAGCTGATAACGAGAAAACTCAAAATAAAAAAATACGTTATATGACAGGTACTACTAATAGTTGCTATGTGTAAAATTTTATAATTTTTAATGGTAGATCGTACTAATTTTAGTATATGAAAAAAGTTTAATCAAAATCGTAGGAGTCGTTTTCAAGCAAAAAAATATTTTCCTTTGCGTTTTTTTCACCTTTGTATGGAAGGTACCGTTATTTTTTCATAAATGTAAAATTTTTTCTAAAACTATTTTAGAGAGTACTAAAAAAGTCTTAAATATCGAGTTTCAAAAAAATCTATGATGCCGTTTTCGAAATATTTGATTTACCGAAAAAGAAAATTGAAATATTTTTTAATAATCCAAAAAATATTTTTTCAAAAATGTTGGTACACAAATTAACATTTTTTGGAAGCTTCTGTATAAAAATAATAATTGAAATTGGTCATACCATTTTGAAGAAAATAAGAAAAATGGTTCCTTGGGAGGTACCATTAACAACCATTTTTGAAAAATGGTTTTTCACCCAAAGAAAGCCTTTACTAAAATAAATTTATTGTATTTTTTTTAAGAAAAGTTGTCGAGCCGTTTTTGAGAAAAATACGATTATGTAAATTGTCAAAAAAAAAATGTATGACAGGTACCGTTATTTTTGGTTCTAACAAAAAAATGAAAAAAACGTGTCGGCAGAATCACCAAAAACCACTAAGTACCAAGTTTGAAGAAAATCGATCGAGCCGTTTAGAAACGTGTCGGCAGAATCACCAAAAACCACTTAGTACCAAGTTTGAAGAAAATCGATCGAGCCGTTTAGGCTGTAGACGAACAGACAGACAGACAGACAGATGGACAGACAGACAAACAGACAGAATTGTGCCACCCACTTTTTTGGTGTTCTCTATCATCGTAATATCATGATTGATTGTTATCTCAATTTTTTTTTTGCACGAATCCAAAACTTGCCTTATAGTACCTATAATCGCAAGTAAAAACAAATGTTTGGTTGTGTGGCCATCGAGAGTGAAGTTGTTCAAAATTATATTCGAAAGGACGCCAACAACTGCATTTTCTAAGGCAATACAACGTTCGCTTGACTAAGCTTATGCAGAGTTACACTCACAGTTTTTAAATTAATTTATGGTGGAACGAAGTTCACCGGTTCATCTAGTTAATTTATAAAAATCAAAATCTATCAATCGCTTTTAGAGTAATTTACAAATCGGTAATGTTTTGCATGCAAATGTGCATACCTAAAATATCCTGTTTACCTTTTATAGTCTAAGAGCTTGCAATGTTTCCGAGAAGTCATTTAAGTAAGGCTGCTTTTTTGATTTTATATTTTTGTTTGACATAAAATCTAACATCCTTATTTATTATTTTCTTAGACGGTTGACTTAGTCCAGTCATTAGGTCATTTGACCTTGCGCGCAGAGGCACTGTCTGATTTTTTTTTCATGGATCGATAGAGGCTCATTTAAAAAGCTTAAATCCAAATTTGCACCACCTGACAACTTTTTTTACCAAAGTTATTGGTAAAAATGTGTTTTTTGCCATTTTTTCGTCTTTTGTGAATATCTCGGCTGCAGTATGTCGCACAGAAAAAAATTAAATATGGATTTATTTGTAATAAGATTTGCTATTATATTATAAGCAAATTAATTTGTTTAAACAAATACAAAAAAAGTTATAGTTAGTTAAAGTAAGTTTCTATTGTTTGAAAATCACTCTTTCGCGATTATTAAGAAAAAAGCTCATTTAACGATGAAGTTTTTATTTTTTACTTTTAAAGTCTTTGTAATTACCTACAATTTAAAAAAAATTCAGCCCTTAACTACTAACACAAGCCGAGAAATAAATTTATGCACATAGGTAAGTCAGCACACCCACGCAATTTTATGTTTTTAGGTTTTATTTTATATCTCAGCCCCGGTATGTCGCAAAGTTAAAATTTAAAAGTTTTATTGTTTATAATAATTCTTTCTTTCAATTTGCGTTAAATTCAATTTGTTTAAACAAATAGAAAAAAAGTTACTGTTCATTAAAAGGTTTTTTTGTCTTGATTTTATACATTTTTTCATAACTATTGAGAAAAAAACTGTATTTAACGGTACTTTTTTCAGGTTAACTTTTTTTTTGTAGTCCTATAAATTTTCTATAAATTAAAAAAAAAAATTAGTCCATTACGACAAACAGGAGCCAAGTAATTCATGAATCAAAAATGACGCATTAGTTTACTAGCGCATAACAATATACGTAGATCCTCGACCAGGTTTTTTGAAGAAAACGTTTGTAACATTTTCCCCGTAGCCCGAAAAAATTACCAGTAAATCAATATCTTCTCCCACAGTAAATCCCGAGTCAAAATCAGAACACATAGAAATGGCTGTTTGTACTATAAGGATGTCTGCATCTTCTGAGGCCTGGGAAACTGAAAAACCACGATTTTCAAGATATTTTTTGAGCAGAACGATAAATCGTTTGTTATTTTTTTCGTTGGCCAAAAACGTCTCTTTCTTCAATGCTCGAAAAATTGTATCTTCATCAAAGATGAAATCAGCTGCTTGTTGAACTGCAGATCGTCGGATTCTTTCAGCTAATTTTGTTCCAGTTTTTATACAAGGTTTAAAATGGTTCCGCAAATACGCCACATAATTTTCACAATCTCCAAAACTGACGTCTCGTTGCCAAATAACTCTGTGTAAGAGTTTTATGGATTGCTCGACTCTCATGAATCATACAACGCTCAATTTTTTGTAGATAGAAGGTAGAGTACTCCCCGCTTAATTGCACCGACCATTTTGTCTAATTTTTCGATCAATTAACCGGGCAGTTCAATTGAACGAAACATTGTATTAGGTATACCTTTATCGTTCTTCTTAAAAAATATCTTCAAAATCGTGGCTTTTCAGTCTCCCAGGCTTTACACCCCGACTCCACAGGAGATAATTTTTTATCAGGATTCCCATCTTGACAGTAGATATCCAATGGAGTCACTCCGTTTCATCTCTTGTTGGGATGTCAGAGATATCTATCTGCGATTATATCACCGCCACAAGGCTCGAAACGGCCAATGAGACGTACTGGCTAGTGTCGGCGTATCTGGACCATGACCACCTCGGCCCTCTCCCCGGTCATACACTGGAGAGACTGATCGCGCATGCAGAACGGCAGAAGATATGCCTCATCATTGGGAGTGATGCGAACTCCCATCATACAGTATGGGGAAGTACTGATATCAATGATAGAGGTGAGTCTCTTTTTGATTTTATTTTAAGTTCTAACCTTATATAGTAAGTAATGTGGGTAATGAACCTACCTTCATCACTAAAAACCGACAGGAAGTATTAGATAATACTCTTGTCTCAGATACCATTCATCATAAGATCTCGAATTGGAAAGTGTCGGATGAACACTCGTTCTCCGATCACAGATACATTCAATTCAGTCTCATCGATGAACCTCCTTGCCGCGTCGAATTTCGAAACCCTCGGAAAACCGACTGGCTCAAATATAGGATTACACTCCAGGGGCTATTAAAACCAGATCTCTTAAATCCTCCTTCTAATAATAATGAACTTGACTGCAAGGTCAATGATCTCACTTTAGCCCTCAACAAATCTATGGCTACATCCTGCCCATTTACTCTAGTTAGGGGGAAAAAGAAACCACATTGGTGGGATTCTGGGCTTGAACCGCTCAGGAAAGACTGTCGCAAGTGTTTCAATCGAGTTAAAAGCACTCGTGAAGTGTCAGATTGGGAATCTTATAAAATAACCCTCAAACTGTATAAGAAAGCATTGAGAAAGTCAAAGAGATCCTCTTGGAGAAATTTCTGTGGAAAAATAGAAGAAACTTCAGAGGCATCTAGACTAAGAAAAATTCTCTCTACAAATCCAGTAATGCCAAGCTGCTTAAAAAATGCTGATGGCTCAATTCTTGCGAAGAATCGCTTAACTTGCTATTGGATACTCACTTCCCTGGTAGCTCTCAAAACATTAATAGCTTCGACCGTAATAGGTTTGATATGAATCCAAGCTATCCACAAGGTCTGATTACAAGGGAGAAACTGCAATGGGCGCTCAGGCTCAACAGCTTTCAGCCTTACAAGTCTGCGGGACCAGATGGCATAATACCAGCCGAACTCCAGATGAATAAAGATTTAATCCTGCCAATACTGGAGTCTATCTTTACTAGCTGCTTAGCACTCGTCTACATCCCCCTGTCTTGGAGAGAGGTTAGGGTTGTGTTCATACCCAAAGCTGGAAAGTGCTCCCAAGTAAAACCCAAAGGATCTCAGACCTATTAGTCTATCATCATTCCTTCTAAAAACATTTGAACGATTGATTGATATCCACATACGATCATGCATTGACACACGACTTTTATCTACGAGTCAACATGCTTACTGCAAAGGGAAATCTGTAGAAACTGCCTTACATAGTTTAGTAAGAACCATTGAATATTCCCTCCATCATAGAGAGTACACCATGTTTGCTTTCTTAGATATAGAAGGCGCATTTAACAATGTCGACGCATCTGCAATCGCATCTGCGCTGACATCTCTGAAGGTAGATGGTTCGCTTGGAGAATTGATTAACCAAATGCTGACGAGCAGGGTTATCAACTCAAAACTAGGTAGCTATTCTGCTAGAAGGTCTGTCCATCCGCTGGATGGAGAGAAGTCAATGTCATCTTCATCCCGAAAGCTGGCAAGCCCACCCATACCGAACCGAAGGACTTCAGGCCTATCAGCCTTTCCTCCTTTCTCCTGAAGACCTTAGAAAGATTAATTAACACTCATATTCGCCTAAAACTGAATGGTGGTGTGCTCTCACAGGCCCAACATGCGTACTTGAAGGGCAAATCTGTTGAGACAGCACTTCATGAAGTGGTTGGTACGATTGAGAAGTCGATACACTTCAAGGAATTCACTTTAGCAGCATTCCTTGACATAGAAGGGGCCTTCAATAATGTTGATAACGGTGCAATTCGACAAGCCCTAAACTCCGTCAGCATCGATCCATCATTGATAAACTGGATTGATTTCATGCTTCAAACGAGACTCATTAATGCAGAAATGGGTGACAGCAAGATAAGAGTTAGGACAAGTAGGGGCACTCCACAGGGTGGAGTACTTTCTCCTTTGCTTTGGCTCCTTGTCGTCAACCAGATCTTAGTTAAACTAAATCTGGGCGGCATCAAGGTAGTTGCATATGCCGATGACATTGTGTTATTGGCCTCTGGAAAATTTGTTCCCACTCTGAGCGAGCTCCTACAAACGTCCCTGGACAAGCTCAAAAATTGGGCCAGTAGTTGTGGCCTCAATGTTAACCCACTGAAGACAGAACTGGTGCTGTTTACAAGGAAACGTAATATTCCAAACATAAACCCGCCAACCATTAACGGAATACCGTTACAGGTTTCGGGTACTGCCAAATATCTTGGTGTTGTTCTCGATCGTAAACTAAACCGGAAAGAAAATATTAAAGAAAGAGAAAGAAAAGCCTCAATAGCTTTCTACACTTGCAGCAGAATTTTTGGTACAAGATGGGGTCCCAGCCCCAGAACCATTCATTGGATGTACACAGCCATTATAAGGCCAATTCTAACGTACGCATGCATGGTCTGGTGGCCAGCCTTAGATAAGGAAACCAATCTAAAAACCATGACTAAAATTCAAAGACTAGCGTGTATTGGTACAACCAGTGCTATCAGGACCACACCAACGGCTGCCCTTGAAACTTTCCTTTCACTTGCCCCACTCGATCTGTTCACGAAAGAGTTGGCGGCCAAAAGTGCTTTAAGACTTCACCAATGTAAAAATTGGAAAAAGGGCCTCTACGGTCACAGAACTATAATGAATTTTACAGACATAGACATTCAAACAGACTACGTTTCACCGCACATAGATTTCAACCCCGTAACCATAACAGATATTCCAACCAGGGAACTCTGGAATGAAAACAGGGTCATAAATGAAAATCATGTTTCGGTCTTTACTGACGGTTCCAAAACCTCGGAGGGGGCTGGGTCAGGCATCTACTCAGATAACCCATCCATAAATAGATCGTTGAGGCTTCCAAACTTTTGCAGTGTATTCCAAGCGGAAGTACTGGCAGTTTGCGAAGCGGCGAAACATCTTGCCTCATGTGAATTAGTAAACAACAATATTGATATTTTCATAGACAGCCAGGCGTTAATTAAAGCCATTTGCTCAATCACCACAAAGTCCAAACTGGTCGACCGTTGCCGGAACGAGCTAAGAGTACTCAATGCAACGAACACAGTAACCCTAAGATGGGTTCCAGGACATAGGGATATTCACGGGAACGAAATGGCGGATGAACTGGCCAAAAGCGGTTAATCTCTTGATCCGAGCCAAATCGAAGCCTCTGTGCTCATGCCACTGGAGCAAGAAAAAAGTAGAATACACCAGAGTTTCTTAGAGGCTGCAAATGTCAGATGGTCATCCATCGACACTTGTCGCGTTTCTAGGAATCTATGGCCAAATATTTCAAAGAAAAAAACTGATTACTTACTCAAGCTAAGCAGGCCTCAATTATCTCTCATGGTTGGTGTCCTCACGGGCCATAACTCAATAAGAACCCACTTGAACAGAATGGGCATCAGCTCATCGGACTTATGTAGAGGGTGTCATGATGAAGAGGCAGAGGAGGGCTCCCCTCACTTCCTTTGCAAATGCCCCAGCCTAGCTAGAACCAGAAAAGAGGCCCTTGAAGAATACTTCTTCGACGAACTGGGTGACATCTCTGTCTTGCCACTAAAGAACATCCCGAAATTCATTCAGAACTCAGGATGGTTCAATGAGGCCCCTAACTCCTAAAACTTCCTTTTAACTCCCTCCCTATCCCTCCTCACTAACCACCTATACCCCGGGGAGCGCAATGGATCCTACGAGATCCGAGTGAGATGGTGCGGCTTGCCGTATTATCACCCCTTCCAACCTAACCTAGTAGAGGTTCGCCTCAAGGCGGTGTCCTTTCTCCCCTTCTTTGGAACTTGGTGGTAAATGAGCTGCTAATATGCCTGGAAGAGGAGGGTTACAGAGTGATTGCCTATGCAGACGATGTTGCTATTGCCGTATCAGGAAAGCATCCTACCACCTTAAAAGAACTCTTACAAAACGCTTTAAATAGGCTAACCAATTGGGCAGACCGGTGTGGTCTGGGCGTCAACCCTCATAAAACAGAACTTGTTCTATTCTCAAGGAAATATAAAATCCCTCATGTAGATCCTCCCTCTATTAAAGGTGTTCCATTAACATTCACTGATCAGGCAAAATATTTGGGTCTTATTTAAGACAAAAAATTAAGTTGGAAACCTAATATACAAGAAAGAGTCAAGAAGGCCACAGTGGCACTCTTCTCATGCAAAAAAGCCGTTGGGAACAAATGGGGCCTTCAACCTCGTATTACTCATTGGCTATACACATCGGTGATTAGACCGATTCTCACATATGGTGTTGCAGTATGGTGGACTGCTCTAGATAAAGCGGTAAACTGCGACAGACTAAACAAAGTACAACGCTCGGCTTGTTTATGCATAAGTGGTGCGCTTCGCACGACACCCTCTGCTGCTCTAGACGTTCTGCTATATCTAACTCCCCTCGATATCTTAAGCAAACAGGTGGCTTCAAATAGAGCCATACGCCTACAAGCTTCTTCACAATAGTACAACAATAATAATGGCCATTCCATCATTCTGAATTCATTCAGGTCACTACCTAGTCACATTGACTACACCATCCCAAAACCACAATTCGGTTTAAACTTTCAAGTCACCATTCCTTCTAGAACCCTCTGGGAGGATATGTCTTTCTTGGATGATGAATCGGTTCATATCTACACGGATGGATCGAAAACTGCTGAAGGGGTGGGTGGCGGTGTCTACTCAGAAAGACTAAAATTAAGTCTCTCATCCCGTCTTCCTAATCATTGTAGTGTGTTCCAGGCGGAACTTATGGCGATTAAAGAAGCCTTATCTTGGCTGAAGGAAAACGTGATATCAACTACAGATATCCGCATCGGTCTCTACTAACTTTATAACAGCCCTAAATTGCCGTTCGTCTCTGTTGGAGATGGCACAGCAGTTCAATATTCACCTGTGTTGGGTGCCGGGGCATAGGGACATCCCAGGTAATTATAAGGCCGATGAACTCGCTAAAAACGGTACAACTTTACCTCTTCTACCTAGTAAGGCAGAAATAGGTATACCCATCGCTACATGTAAACTTTTGCTGAAGCAAGATGCCTTAGAGAGAACAAATCGTAGGTGGAACGATATCACCACTTGTTTGGCAACAAAACAAATCTGACCAGTAATGGATTTAAGGCGATCTAAGTGTTTGATATCTCTAAGCAGATTGCACATCAGCTCCATGATTGGTGTTAAAACCGGACACTGTCTCATAGGCAAGCACGCAACGCGTCTTGGCGTATTCGCTAACGATTTTTGCAGAAGCTGTATGGATGAGGAAGAGATAGAATCGATCCCTCACCTTCTATGCACGTGCCCTGCTCTATCTCATAGACGAAGACTTCACCTTGGTGAGTTCTACTTCAATGATCCTAGTGATCTGATAAACTTAGACATTGGCAGTCTATTACGCTTCATAAGAAGCTCCAAATGGTTCACCGAGTAAGGAAAAGGGTTTCCTAGATTCATGTGGTATCACAATGGACCAACTCATGGTCTAAGTGTGTCAGTCTCCACGACTGGCAGCCACTTCAACATAACCTAATCTATATCTTGACAGATCTCGCTGATGACATGAATTTTGACAGATGTAGATTTTTTTGCTTGTTGTCTCATTTGCTCTCATTATTCTGTATATCTATCAATATCCATTTGTTACAGTTTTTTCTTCGACAAATAGAATTTTTTTTTTTAATTTTTGGAAACTAAAAATTCATTCGGTTTCGCTTTCGTGAATTGTTGGACAAAATTTGGAAAATTGCGTGTTCTTATAAATTCACAATCTCCTGAAGCAGTCAAATAAATCTATATTTAGTACCTAGGTCATTACAGTGCTGACAAAAACAACTTTTTGCAAGAGATAAAACTCTGGTGTATAACTGCCTGGTTTGTATTTAATGTTTAATCGTCTTATTAATAAATGCTCTAATTATTACCACATTAAAAGTAATAATAACAAAAACGATTTATATTTTCAATATTCTCCTTTTTTCTTAAAGAAAAATATGGGTATTGGCTTTGCAACCAAAACGAACACAGTCAAATAGCCTGTTTCTTTTTATTTGTGCGCAAAAAACCAGCCATCAAACTCTCGTGCTGTCGTGATATGGAATGAAATATCATAACATGATTTGCCCAGCAAAGATAGAAGACAATGCAAGATATAAATATCTGATATTTAGTTGGAGAGAAATTATCTTTTGTGGAGTCGGGGTGTTAGAAGATGCAGACATCCTTATAATACAAAATTCCCTCATGCACAAAACGGTTCAGAATAAGACCAATTTAATTGATCTTTGCAGTGGATTAGGCCTACAGGGGATACCACAAGATTTAAAAAAACGCGCCCCATACTCTACCCCTTGGGTGTTGCGGAAAAGAGTTAGCGTGGGCGGAATAAGAAAAAATTAGCTAAGTTACTACTAACTTTAACTTTTGTAGGAATGTAGATATTAGAGAAAATAAAATTCCTTTAAGTCCACAATGAATATTATTAAAAATAATACATGCATACACAGAGGTCAAGATATTCACAAAAAAAAAAGAAAAAATATTGTAATGCGTTAGTAAACTGACGCGTCATTTTTGATTTATGAATAACTTGGCTCCTGTTTGTCGTAATGGACTAATTTTTTTTTAATTATAGAAAATTTATAGGACTACAAAAAAAAAGATTACCTGAAAAAGTACCGTTAAATACAGTTTTTTTCTCAATAGTTATGAAAAAATGTATAAAATCAAGACAAAAAAACCTTTTAATGAACAGTAACTTTTTTTCTATTTGTTTAAACAAATTGAATTTAACGCAAATTGAAAGAAAGAATTATTATAAACAATAAAACTTTTAAATTTTAACTTTGCGACATACCGGGGCTGAGATATAAAACAAAACCTAAAAACATAAAATTGCGTGGGTGCGCTGACTTACCTATGTTCATAAATTTATTTCTCGGCTTGTGTTAGTAGTTAAGGGCTGAATTTTTTTTAAATTGTAGGTAATTACAAAGACTTTAAAAGTAAAAAATAAAAACTTCATCGTTAAATGAGCTTTTTTCTTAATAATCGCGAAAGAGTGATTTTCAAACAATAGAAACTTACTTTAACTAACTATAACTTTTTTTGTATTTGTTTAAACAAATTAATTTGCTTATAATATAATAGCAAATCTTATTACAAATAAATCCATATTTAATTTTTTTCTGTGCGACATACTGCAGCCGAGATATTCACAAAAGACGAAAAAATGGCAAAAAACACATTTTTACCAATAACTTTGGTAAAAAAAGTTGTCAGGTGGTGCAAATTTGGATTTAAGCTTTTTAAATGAGCCTCTATCGATCCATGAAAAAAAAAATCAGACAGTGCCTCTGCGCGCAAGGTCAGGCCCTTTTTCACGACGTGATGACTGGACTAACTAGTTAGTCAGCATCTTAACAGCTCTAAAAAGTTGGAAGCATACATTATATTTATTTACATAAATCAAATTTAAGTTTAGTTAAGGCTAAAGGGTGTGTTTTCATTTGAGAGTAAAAAAACTCAACTCTCGAAAATAAAACTCACATGTGGACACATGACACATCATACAATTCACAGAGGGGTAGACAGCTATCCGATAGTCACTTTCGAGAGTTTTGTAGTGAAAGCATTGTATATAAATTCTATAGTATTCTCATGAAGAAAAAAAGCTCGTGGCCATCTAGTGTCCAAATGTAATCCTAATTTTTTGTTTAGGGATCTCGGTAAGGCGATCTCAGCGAACCTATCGACCAAATGCCAACCTACAAAATCGTGTTTCGTGAGAATTATATAGAGTGGATATACAATGGTGAAAGTAGATACTCTCAAATGGAAAATGCATCCTTAGGTGCGTGCCCATTTGAGCTCTCGAGAGCACTCTCGCAGCAAGTGGACACAGTATTGAGAGTAATACCATTGTATATTATGGTTAGTTAGTTAGTACTCCAGTAATACCATTGTATATACAATGGTAATACAATTAATAATACAATTTGTATTTGGACTTTTGGAGAATAGCTGTCGAGAGTCAACAGGGCAAAACAGTGGATATTGGAAAAAAAAAACAAATCAACTCGTAGAAAAATATGAGTCATTTGTAACTTTGTGAAAAGCAACTGATAAATTATTTGGCGATAAAAACAGAGATTTAAAACAAGAGCATTCAGTTTCGAATAGGATATTCGTGCACCACATATACACAGGTGAATGTATGAAAGTCAGGTAAAGGAGAGGGGGATACTTGAGGAAAAACTTAATCTTCATATATATCTTATTTAATTATACCACTTATATGTATGTATATATTGGCACTCAAGTAAAAATATTTGCATATAAAATAAAACATTTACAACGACCTTGATGCAGGCGCGGATACAGGGGGAGGAAATGGGTGCGATTGCCCCCCCCCCCCTGGGCAAGAACAAACGTAGCATAAAATATGAATTTAATCAAATGTAATCAAAAAATATTTTTTCGTTCTACGTTTATTAATTTTATTCTTGGCAGCCAAAAGAAGACTTCAAATTTCCATTCTCCTGATCTTTTTTTTTCACGAAATTATTTAATACTCTCGGATATCTGTCTTCTTCTCTACTGAGCTAGTTTCAGGCTGTGTTCACTTACAAGTTTTATTCTCGAAGGATTCTTCAGAGCTCCTCGTCGTCTTTTTACTCTCATGGATGCGCCTTAGGATCCGTGTTCCGCATTGTTAAACTGGCAAAGAGTACAAATCCAATGAAGAAGATTGGAGAAAGGAAAGCAGTAGGGTGGAACTCGTACACCTAAGGATAATTGTTTTTGGCTTTTTTTGAAAATGTCAAATCAACAACAATTCCATCGTAGTTTTTTTGATATTTGCTATTATTAAAATAAAGGCAATCGTTCTGTTTCCACAACATCTTTCTTATCAACGTGACTCAATTTTCTTGCGCATTTCGCGTTCTCTGTCCCCTGAATATTTTTGTCTTCAACTAAATTTTTTGACTACAGAATTGCATCGCAGGTGATGTTTTCGAAGAAACTGCATTACCGAACAAAATGCTTATGCACTTGTATTTGCCTTTTCGAACAAAAGACTTTTGCAGTTTGCGTTTGAGAATTTTCTGCAAATGCAGTTTTGAAGCAGATGACGTTTTCGAAAACGACTTTTAACAGGGAAGGCCATTGGACAAGTTATGTTATCCCAGCTAAAGATGAGGTTGAAGCTTTCACTCGAACTCGAACGTCGTGTGTGGGTGTGGGAATAGGAACTTACCGATGTGGAAATATGCTTTCCGAAATTCGAGGTAAAGGCTGTAAAGACACAATGCAACAGCCATAAACTGCATGGCCTCTTCTAATTTCGAACTTGTGTGTACACAGAAAATCGTGTGTACATCGATTTTTGCGATTCTGCAAGAAAGCGTTTAAAATTATTGACAGATAGCGTGTAGGAACACTATCAGTCAGATTTGTTCACACTTGCTTTGTGCGTGAATAGAGTGCATACACGGAAATCATTCACGCTTGCGGAATTGGGCCCAGGTGTGTAGAGCGAGATGAGGTGTATTCCAATTTTCTGTAGACCTCATCAACATTTTGGAAACTCCTGAAAATTGACCCCCCCCTGAACGAAATCCAGGATCCGCGCCTGCCTTGATGTCACTCAGATTGAGTTTAACTAAGATCCGGCTGTCGACGAGTAGCAAAGAAAAGGAGATAAGAGACCACCCTGTGGAGTACTAACTAACGTCCTAACTTTTAGCTTGCTATCACTTATTTCTGTATTTAGGAGTATCTCATTGGATCGATACTGACGGAGTTTAGGGCTTGTCAAATGCACTGATTGTTAAAGACCACAACATTGTTCTATATATGTCAAGGAATATTGCTAGAATGAATTCATTGAAGTGGTTCGATTTTTCAATTGTTACGACCACTTCATGAAGCGCTGTCACAACAGATTTGCCATTCATGTAAGCATGTTGAGCCTGTGGGAGCACACCGTCTTTCAGTTTAAGGTGAATATTTAAGTGTCAGTTAACATTTCTACGATCTTCAGGAGAAAGGAGGATAGGCTTTAAGAACTGAAATCCTTTGGTTCGGTGGGCTTGATGCCAGCTTTCGAAATGAAGATGACATTGACTTCTATACAACTAGTGGGAATATAGGTGGTGTAAATATAACCCCTACAAATATTCACTAGAATTGAAACAATTATATCCTTAGAGCTTTGGAGAATAATTGGAATGATTCCATCAGGCTCTGCACACTTATGTATGCTGAGAAGGAGTCAATAGCCCACGTGGCTTGGCTTCTTATATCAAGAAGATCATAAACGGAGGCTACGATCAGAGGCAGGGTCCCTTTTCTTTCGCATTCCAACATCATCATCATGTCTGCACTACTATGGGAAGATAAAAGGACAAAAAGTTTATAATTTTGTTTCCATTATGCAAGTCCGATAATTACCTTATGTAGGCTGCCTTTAATTTAAAAAGAGTATTTTGATATCAAAGAGGTTAAGGTGGCCGAGGTCAACTTACTGTGCTGGATGTTTATTTGTAGCATCTTCATAATCATTTTTGTTATTTTTGTTTTGCAAGTTGGCTACCGGGCGCACTTTAACCATTGAATAATTACAAATAGAAGGGGACACCGAACATTGCTCAAACGACAGTCACACCAAACAAATTCAGTGGCCGCCCATGAAGCTCTAATTTCCTTTTCAAGCAATTATTGGTTTTCTTCTCGGCTAAGAGAGCCTTAAAAAAATCCTTTCAGCATTTTCATGCTCTTTGAAAAAAAACATGTCTTCCCTTTCTTATTCGGCAATAAAGGAAATTTCCCAAAAGGAACAAACTTTTAAGGAACAAATTTATTACAGGGGTGTTGTATTTGATAGAGTGACTGCAGCGACAGGCTGCCAAACCAGGAGACTTAGTGGACGTTTTGCCCGGTGTCCCTTCTATTTGTAGTTATTCAATGGGCCTTACCAATAATCAAATTTAGCAATGAGTTAAATATTTCAGTGAAATGAACAATAATGTTATGGATCCCAAATAATAAACCATACATGGAATGTCCATTTTTTTGGAGTTCATACCATATATGGTTCATTGTTTTGAGCCCAATAAAATATTAAGGTCATATCCTGTACTGTTTTTTATTTAGAGTCCATTTCATTATGGTCTATTTCAATGAAATATTTAAGTCTTCACTAATTTTGATTACTGGTAGGGCGCAATGACTTTAACCATATTGCTGCAATGCCAACCATAAGTTTGAAACCCCTGGAATAAAATATTTCCATTGTTTCATGATTTAACATCACTATAGCTTCCTGACCCGTTTTATAGGGCGCTTCAGTTTCCAACACCTTCCAGTCGCCACTCGGAAAACTAGAATTTTGACCTCGAAGGAGGTTCTACAGGAATTATTTGGTAATTTGAGGGCCCAGCACGTCTATGCGTATACTTTCGGTCTAGAGGAGAGGTCACTTTTACCCCTTCGATTAACCCCGTCATCTCAGAAACTTCTTATCTAAGCCGTTTCAAGGTGGGTTCGTTTCTGCCCAATTTGTGGCACAAACCCAGTAGAAGCAAGAGTTTTAGCCTACTGCTTGAACACTCTAAACGCCCCTAATTTACAACGACCACCTGGAGACTCTAGAAACCACTTGAGAGCAATTTTTGATAAATTACCAACGAAAGTACTCTCAGATGGACACACACCACAGTGGTTTCACCTATACGACAAAAATCTTACGGTCACCTCCCGAACTAAACGTTGTTCTCGTGTTAGTCTATATCACATCCACAAACCCATAACTGTCAGCTGTTGTTTTTTTTTTTAAGGTTAGGCTAGGATAAGTAGAAGGGCTGACAGTTAGATGCGTTGACGAAGTTCTAGAAAGTCGTCATAGAAATGACTCCCTAGGTGTTTCTTTCTTAACTGACAGAGTGCTGGACAGTGACAAAGAAAGTTTTAGGTATTCGCATGTGCTTCCTTATCCCTGCACCCTCTGCAAAGGTCATCAATACTGAGCCTCATTTTCTTTTTGTGGTATCCCAGTAGGTTGTGTCGGGTGATTATGCTGACAAGGGAACGAAGATGTTTTTTGTTCATTTGCATAATTTTGTCTGTCCTCTGGCTAATTGAAATTTGGTCATAACTTTCTAGTTGTGCCACAAGTTTCGAGTAGGTTCCTTCTCTCATTGGTTTTTTTCTAATATTTTGTTACCAATACCTATCCTGTTTGATGCCACAGATTGGTACCTTAATATGTTATTCGGCTTAAATTGAATCAAGTGAGGATCCCGTTCTTGCCAGCTCATCAGCTCTTTCGTTTCCATGTACATCAATGTGACCAGGAACCAAGCAGCCAAGAACCTTAATATCTTCACGACAAACGTTCACACCTGCCTATTATGGCTTGATTGCACGCCAAGCCTCCTCGGACAGGGGTTAGCTTTAGTGCCAACTATCACCGTCAACTTCCATCCCATTCTCTGGGTAAACACATAGAGTCGTATGGGAGGTTCTTAAACAGGCAAAGAAATCGAACGCCTCATCCGGCCATGCACCACCAAAGGAAGAGACTTTGTCAACTTCCTAATATGTTTACCTTGCAGAAGTAAACTCACCTAGGTGAGGATTCTTCCTATTTAATCGATGCACAGACCTTTTACATCGACTGATTGCGAATTTGATCAGAACCAGCAGCCACTGCGACACACCCCAACAGGTGACAACCCATACCACAAACATGGCGGGCTATAATTAGTGGGTCTAAATCTTGTGGTCCCGCAGTTCCTTTATCATTACCATGTAAAGGTGAACGTTATTTCTTAGAACTATGAATATTAATATATCCCATAACTCAACATGCGCAATCATTACAAGTAATGAATGCAGTTTAGAAATATATTTGCTTGTGTACTTATTGTACCTTTAAGAGCAGGGATGATAACCCTCGGTTCGTGTATAAAAAAGAAAGAAAACCAAGGGCGGGGGCCGTTTCTGCTTATAACCCACTGTCCTACTGTGTTTCGCCGCGCCTATTTCATAAGGAGAGGTTGTAAGTCGGTTGTCTCGGCATAGATAGAAGATTTTCACACTCATTCAAAAAATTCGTAATGTTCTGGTTAATAACTTCATAGACAAACCAACAAACTTCCAGTATTTACGTGCGTCGCCCAGGTACCACCTCGGGGAGATCCACAGTTCGGCAATATGAGAAACCTATGATGATAAGACTAAATTGCTCTTTCCTAAGAAAGATCCAACCAGTGCCAAACATAGGTGTAGTATCCCAATTCGGCACCTCCTCTTCACGACAGCAAGTCACAAGCTTCGAAAGTATCTTGGTGGCAGAAATTGCTGCTATCGGTAAAGAAGGTGATATCAGCTCGTGGTATCACCATCGTTGATATTTGCGTAGCTGTTTTAATCACTGCCAAGACATCAGCTTGGAAGACGCTGCAAAAGTCCGGAAGTCAGAAGGAGCTCACTTTTGTCCCAGAGTTTCCCAGAAAATTCTTGCACCAACTCCAGTGTTTCTCTTAGAACCATCAGTGAAGACAGTTATCGTAGATTCATTACTGAAAGGTTGGTTGTTTTCCTACTCATCTCTTTTAGGAAAAAAGGTATTGAAGGGTCTGTTGAAATTTATGGGGAGTTGTGTAGTCTGTGCAAAACATTAGCCGCGTTTTATTATCACTTATAACCATATGGTTCACCTCGTGAGGATAAAATGATTCGGGTTAGTGCAAAAACAGTGTTGTATATCAGTCTCTTTTTTTCTCATGTTTATTTATTTTTTCATTTAAAGCCTGTCTCTTTTCCTCTATATTCCTAATACTGCTGACAAACCGCTAACATCATAGTAAACAGCCTATGTCGTTCAGAGTGAAAATCTGTATATGGGTTATTGAAATAAACCTAATACATGTTAAAAGATAACCTCGACCCAGACCCGGAGATAATAAAACGCAGCTATTCATTCTCATTTCTCAAGAATCTGAGTATAACCCGTTGTGCAGCTGTTACTGCCTGAACAGAATGCAAGACGGAGCTGGAATAGATGTCAAAAATGCTGCAGCCGGAGCTGCAAAAGTTGAACAATTTTTAACTTTTACTGCAGCATTTTTGACATCTATTCCAGCTGCGTCTTGCATTCTGTTCAGGCAGTTAGTCTGGCTTAGCCGCAAGGCACTGTATGCTGCAGATTCTTCCATGAATAGATCTAAGGTTCTCAGGTTTAGAATCGCTCCAGTCCCGCTGTGGGGGTTGTATTCAACGCCACTGTAATACCTGTACGCATGCTAATCTTTGAATTTTTGTTAAGGTTTGCTGCTTTCTCATTCGCGTTCCACCAAACAAGAATACTGTAGTTAAGTACCTATCGGTCTAACTACTACCGTGTATACATCCACCTGATCATTTTTGGGTTGGATCGCCAGGATTTTCCAAAAATCCTGTTACATGATTAGAACACAAGCTTTCATTACCTTTATTGCGAGACTTCAGTTCAGTTTCTTATTTAATATCACACCAAGGTATCTGGCCTGATCCGAGGTTTTGAGTGGTGTACCTTCGGTTACGGTTAAGGCTACCCAACACTTTACTTTGTATACACAAACAGTACCAAATTATTATCTTACGTTACTTTTGGAGCACCAGTGAGTGCAAGACTATATTGACTGCAGCGGTTTTCCTCTCATGGGCTGGGCATCCAAGATGTTTTTGGCAGATCCTGCATTTTGTTGACGTTCGAGTACTGGCTTATTGTTCACTAAACCGATCACCTTGAATTTGGGTTTCAAAAACGTTGATAAGTTTAAGACACAGAAAACCCCCATTTTTATTATAATAGTTATTATCATTTGCAAGTGTTTTCCAATCGTGTAACTTTCCATGATGATTTGGCATCAGTTATTTAATAATATACCTACAGACATTTGATAGATGCCACCAAAATAAAATGGCTGCCACATCAACCTTCCCCAATTGGAAAACCATTTCTTTGAAGCGTTTAAGGACTTTCAGCTTTAAATTCTATACATACCAACTCGTGTTTAGTTGAATTATTAAAAGACACGCTGGTAATACATTTTCCTCAAATTTTCATTTGAAACCCTAAACTGTCCTCACATAAAAGAAGCCTGAAATCTGAGAATTCCTCCCCAAAACACAATAATTCAACTTTGCTTCATGCCTCCGCTTCAACCCATTTTGACTGCTAAAAAAAGTTATTTTTTACAAAATAAAATTGATGAATTTCAAATTCTACACCAACTTACAACACACATAACTCTACACCTGCATATATGAACATATATGTATGTATTGTTGAGAGTTTAAGTATGGAAATCTGTTTCAAAAGAGATAATTAGAAAAAACTTTCTTCAAGTCAGCAAAACATTTCGTTCTTTAAAAAAACCTAAAAGAGTTTGAGCGATGCAAACAATTCACTTGGGAATTTTTTTTGTGTTCATTCTTTAAGAAATGAGAAATAATAAAAAAAAAACTATTGTGCATCTCCAGACCAAATCAGCTCAGCTGCTACTTGAAATAGTTCGAGTCTTCTTCCATATGAAGCAGTAGGTTTTACCTTCGAAATTCTTTCGTCTTTTGTTCTTTGTTGACACTAAGTGAAACAATTTGAAAAAAACTTTTTTAATGTATCCAATCCACCCACTGACTTACTCTACAAGGTTCCCTTAGGATAGAAGTTTTAAAGTTTCTTGCAGAATTCATTACTCCAGCCAAAAAGACACAATATTATAATCACGATTGCCAAGTGGGTAGATTTTGTTTTTAAACTTTTTTTTTCTAATAGAAAGAAAAGTTAATCAAAAATTTTTGAATTTTGAATTCCATCAAGGAATTATTTTTTTTGGGTTTATTCTTAAATGTTTCGAGTTTTGATTCAAACATAACAACTGATAAACGGATTTAGTGCAAATAAAATGTTTGTTTTACCCTCTCAATTAATTGCCTTAATATTTGTTGGTTTAATTCATACAAACGGCCCTTAAGGTGTTGATTAAACCTCATATCTTGGTGCCTGTAATGTACATATGTCCCCTTTCACACGAAGAAATAAGTTGCTGAAGAAATAAGTTGCTGGAGATTTTTTTGACGTTTTCTTTTAATCTCTTTGAAAATCTCTTGTACCTTTCACACGAGGAAACAAATCTCCAGGCAAGTTTTTAAATTTCCTTTGAAAGTCTATTGGTTGAAAGTTGCTGGCAACTCAGTTTCCTCGTGTGAAAAGGGACTATACAATATTTTGTCTCAATAACAACCTACATAACAGATACGTGTAAAGGCTACACTGCTCTAAGCAAAATGGTCCTATCCCAAGAAAATGAAACTTTCCTGTAGAACCGACACCAGCTTACATTTTTACTTAGGTTAAGGTTAGGTTAAGAGGGGCGTGCACAGCACAGAGGCTGCTTCGTACACGGGGGCCTATTGGTCCATTGTGATCCCCTTATAAAAGAAGGCAGAGATGCACCCAAACTAATGGTTCACATAGACTGGATCGTTTGCGAACCAGCCTGTGCTTTCTATGAATTTTCTCATGTTTGCCATTGAGACCCGCGCTAGATCTTCCAGTTCTTCAAAAAACCTGTTTCCAAAATAACGGAGTCGATTTGTTTGGAGGTTTGGACAATCACTGAGCAGGTGTTTAATGGTTTCTATTTCCTCTACGTCTTGACAGCTCCTGCAGAAATCGGGTGCAAATACACCTAGTCTGATGGCAATTGTTCCAATGGCGCAGTGGCCCATTAGTACACCTATCAAGATTCTAATATTCTTTTTACTCAGTGATAAATTATACCGAGATTCCTTTTCATTAATTCTAGGCCATAAACTTCTAGAGATAACACAGTCGTTCCTAGTCCTCCAGGATTTATTGATTTGCTCTTTTGTTATTAGGTCTATTTTCATTCTAATCACGCCGATCGGGATGTTAAGTCCCATATCTAATTGGCTACTACTGTTTCTATTTGATACTGACCCTTTCCTTGCCAATTCATCTGCTATATCGTTCCCTTCTATATCGCTATGTCCAGGAACCCAGCAGAGTTTGACTCGGTTAGTGTCACTAATATCATTCAGTTTGCCTCGGCATTTTGCTACAGTTTTGGATCTTATAGTCTCACTGGCTAAAGCTTTGATAGCAGCTTGGCTGTCAACGAAAAATGTGATCTCCGACGAGTTCAGTTTCTTCGTTTGTACCATTTCTGCCGCTTTTTCAATAGCGTAAATCTCAGCCTGAAAGACACTACACTCATCTGGGAGTTTATACGAATATCTAATATTCAGAGCTTCACAAAACACCCCAGCTCCCGTTCCTTCTTCCATTTTAGACCCATCGGTGTAGAATGAGATACCCTGTTCCCTGGTTAGTGAGTTGGGTTCCCAGCCATGCCTTTGGGGTATTAAAATAGAGAAGTGTTTATTAAAATCTATAAAAGGTGGTATGTAGTCAGTCGTCACATCAAGTGTGGCCACTGTGTCATACCTCTGGAGGATAGACCCATGACCATAGGGGCTTTGCTTCCAAGAGCCCAGTTCTTTGAGTCGAAGTGCGCTCTTGGCTGCTGTGCATCTTATGTACTCTTCAAGTGCCGGAAGATTTAAAATAATTTCCAACCCTGCTTGTGGCGTAGACCTCTGAGCCCCCGTTGTTCCTATACAGGCTAGTCTCTGTACCTTATTCAGGTTTTTGAGATAGCTTACTTTTTCAACAGCCTTCCACCAAACGATAGAACCATAGGTTAGTATGGGACGAACAATCGCCGTGTACATCCACTGGATGACGTGCGGTCGCATACCCCACCGTGTACCGAAGGTTTTCTTGCATGTATAGAAAGCGCATAGTGCTCTTTTCATTCTTTCCTCTGTGTTCTGTTTCCATGTTAGCTTGGAATCAAGGATTATGCCAAGATATTTAGCTTCTTTGGAAAGTTTCAAAGGAATGTCATTAAGCCTTGGAGGAGTAAAGTCCTCTAATTTCTTTTTATTCGTGAACAAAACTAGCTCAGTTTTTGAAGGGTTAACCCCAAGACCGTTTTGTACTGCCCACGAAGATAGTTCTTTGAGTGCGGATTCCATAATATCTTTGATGGTGGTAAGGTACTTACCCGATATCAAAATTACTATGTCGTCTGCATAGGCCACGATTTTAATGCCCTGATTCCTAAATCTTGTAAGAATTTTGTTAACAATCAGGACCCAAAGAAGAGGCGAAATCACCCCTCCCCGTGGAGTGCCTCTTGTTACTGTTTTCTCAACAATCGTATCTCCAAGTTGCGAGCTTATGATTCTACCATTGAGCATGGTATAAATCCAGTCCACAATGGCAGTCTCAACCCCAACCTCTTCCAGAGCAGATTTAATGGACCCCGTTTTTACGTTGTTAAACGCTCCTTCAATGTCCAAAAATGCTGCAAGGGTGTGTTCTTTGTGTTCGAGACTTTTCTCAATTTGTGTAACGACTTCGTGCAATGCAGTCTCCACTGACTTACCTTCGAGGTAAGCGTGTTGGTAGCTGCACAAAATGTTTGGATTAAGAAGGTCCCTGACATGCAGATCAATAATTCTCTCCAGTGTCTTGAGGAGAAACGAAGAGAGACTTATAGGTCTATAATCCTTTGCAGTCGAGTGTGTATCGGTTTTCCAGCTTTTGGAATAAAGACAACTTTAACCTTTCTCCAGCTAGTAGGGACGTATCTAAGTTTGACACAACTTTTGAAGATTACCCTAAGCCATGGGGTGTTTATCTGTAGAGCGTGTTGAAGAAATGCCGGAATAATCTCGTCTGGTCCAGCTGATTTATAGGGTTTGAACGAGTTTATAGCCCACATAATCTTCTGCTCTGTGATAACCTGTTCCAATTCATTTTTACTTACTTAAATACTTAAGGTGGTGCTATAATCCGGGTGGACCACAGCCTGAAGCAATATGCTTCTTTCAGCCCACCCGGTTTCTAACTAACGGTCTCCAGCTCAATAGCTTTCTATAGTGACAAGTGACGTTCTGTCCAAGACGTCGGTTTTGGGTGCACTTTCTTGTTGACAACGAATATTTGCTCTTGTTTACATTCAACGTTGAACGAATCTTCTTAGCTAGCTCCTCAATACTCCGATTAAGTCAGTATCATCGGCGTTAGCCAGTAATTGTCCGGACTTTTGAAAGATTGTACCTCTAATTTTGACGGGAGAGTTTTGCACTATTCTTTAAAAAACGATGCAGAAGAAGTTGCATGACAGCGTGTAGCGTGTTGGCTTGTCTTAGACTTTTTTCGACATCGAAGGTATCGGTGAGGTCTTTGTTGACCTTGATGGAGATGCCGTCATACACGGCCTTGAAATCGATGAAAAGGTGGGAAATTTCAATTTTTTTTTTTTTTTTCAAGATTTAAAATGAAATGAATTTGGTCGCGCAACAGCTCGTGAAGAACCAGGGCCTATAGAGACTTACATCTCTCAACCATTTCTGTGTGCGTGTTGTTGGGAGGAATGGAATGGACCTATACAATTATTGTCCAAGTCCAAACGGCTAGATGAGAAGCACTTCTTCATGACATGTATACTCTTGGAAGATTTTTTCAGTTCCTCAAAAGAGGCAGTACCTCCAAGATCTGCACCGTAATAGACTTTCCTTGCCTTAGGCGACACTGATATAGACCTTTCAGGTTGTTGATGAATGTCTTCAGGCGCTAACAAAGTATGGCAGCGAAGGTCTTGTATGCGATGTTAAGAAAACTGATGCCTCTGTAGTTGGTGCAGTCCAGTTTATCGCACCTTTTTTCTAAATCGGACAAACAATGCTGAGGTTTCATTCATCGGGCAAGCTTTCCTCCGACCATATTTTACTCCTATCCAATTTATCGCCAGCCACTTTGAATAGCTCGGCCGCAAGTCCATTAGCTCCAGAAGCTTCATTGGACTTAAGTTTAGATATAACAAACTTTCTTTACTTCTTCGAGATCGGGTGACGGAATTGTTGGCCTACGTCATCCACGTTGAATGGTGCAATCTGCATGGTAGCGGAACTCGGTTTGTGATCGCTTTTATACAATTTGCCGAAATTATTTTTCCATATCCTCAGCACCGACTGCGATTTTACCACTATATTCCTCGATCGTCCTTGCCGGCTTCGGTTCGGGCCTTGTAACCCTGGGAGGTTCTTTTAACTTTTTGGTAAAACTTCCGAACTTTCATCCCTACAATTGCATCCCACTATTTCCTCGATCACGTGCTTCTTTCATTTTCCTTCTGAGAAGCCTGTGTTCCTCTCTCGTCTTCTGCTCATAGAGCTTGCGAGCAGCTCTGGTCCGTCTATGTAACGCCACTTTGTATGCTTGTAGTTTGGTTCCATGTATTTGCCGGCAATCTTTATCAAACCATGGATTTCAGTGTAGGGGTCGTGTGAGGCCCCATACATCAGGGTTGGCATCTCTGATGGCTTCTTGGCAATACTTCCACTAGTTCTCGATGCATAAAGTTGGCCACGTAGCACTCTCTTAGTGCGAAAGGCTCGATCAGAAAAGTTGCGATTTCTTGCAACAGTAGCCGTTTGAACTTCTTCACAGTATTTCCCTGTTTTGCATTGCTCTGGATATCCGTATATTACCTTGGTCCAAGTCAAGGTTGGCTCCTTGGAACCTTCGGATACCCTTGATACTGGATACTGCACTGCGTCGAACGCAATTTGGACAATCTGTTTGGCGGAACACGCCAAATCCCCTTGTGCTTGTCGAGAAGTGGGAGCTGCGTTCTAGCTAATACAACATTTTGCCCCGCAGCAAAGTCGATTAACCTGAGTTTGTTATAGGAGGTGGTGTCGTGCAGGCAATATCTTTTGATTGTGCCACCGAAGACTCCTTTTTTCCGTAGTTTGACATTAAATTCACCCAAGGCAATCTTCTTAACTTTCACTATCGAAATCGTGATGGCGCCACAGCCTAAAACACCCTCAATTTGGTCTCTGAGTTAACTTACCAAATTAGGTGAGTTAACTCGGTGTTAACTTAGGATTTCAATTGTCTGAAAAACACGCTTATAGAGTTAACTCAGCCTTAGACCCGAAACTATGATCTCGCACTGAAAACTGGATCTTAATGTCGAAGTTAGCTAAGCATTGCTAATTTGTTTTGTCCAAGGACGCATAGAGTTCGTCCTTGGTGTCGTCATCTTTCTCCACTGTGGGGGCATGCATGCAAATGAGGCTGATGTTGGCGATTTTAGCCTTGATGTGAATTGTCGAGAGGCACTCGTTCACATAGTTGAACTCAAGACTTCTTACCTAGGTGTGCAACAATAATCCACACTTTTTTTCGGTAACAGTTGCCGTATTAGATATCGCATCATCATCATCAAGTCCTGTTACCCCGATTGGGGCATAGGGCGCCAACAAATCGTTTCCATCCTTCACGGTCTGCAGCTAGATATTTTAACTGTGGCCACGTTTTTCTCTGGGAGTCTGCTTCTGCTAGAACTGTTGATTTCCATGTAGTATGTTTATGTGTGCATTCTTTGTCCCACGGTAGTCGTTCGTATCTGGTGACGAATATTTCTCGTCACTTGATGCGTCGCCGTCGCGATGTGCAACAATGTGCACATCAGCATACTACACCTAATCTCAAGCTTTATTTTATTTGATGACTCCACAAATATGTATATGGAGGAGTAGTTTTTAATTTAGATTTAACTTGAATCAGTCAATAAACATCCATTCAACAATAAAGACGTTATATTATTTTACATGGCGGCAGTGACAGTGATATAAATTACAAAAAATGGGCAAACAAGAATCAAAACTAGAAAAACCAATAGCCAACGTGATAAACGAAGTGCAGTCCCCTAATGAAAGTTATAGTTATGACAAATATTTTATTTTAATTATCATACTACTGGTATGTCATTTGGTGATAAAAATATACTCTTGGCATAAAAAGACCCTTAAAAAACATTATCTGACAAGAGCCGCATCTCTTGCACAAATTTAAATAAACACTCATAATAAAAAGAAACTAAAAAAAAAAAAAAAAAAAAAAAAAACAAAATATTTGACAAGACATCCTCTTATGCACAGTTTTAAATAAACACTCGTAATTTCATCTCATCATTCAAGTAGCAGTGGCAATTTCTCAAGAAGCAGTAACAATTTATCAAGAAGCAGTAACCATTCATCAAAAGAAGCAGAAATTCATCAACATGCAGCAACAATACAATGCTAAGTATTTAAATAATTTTATTGTTTTATAATTTTTATATTAATTATTTTAAAATAAATTGTTGTTATTAAATACAAACAAAACAAAGCAAGATTAGTATATATACAAATATATTAGCAACAGAAAACATTAAAAAAAAAAAAAAACAAAAAAACAAAATATGATACAAGTGTTAAATACAAAGTGAACAAACAATATAAAAAAAAAAAAAAAAAAAAAATGCCGCATATAGAAATTGTTAAATTAATGTTGTCTATCATAACAGTAGGTACTATTAGGTGCAAATATTATTATTAAATTATATAAAACACATAAGAAAAAATTTAAAGTCAGTTATTTGCAGAGATGTATTCGTTAATATTTACCTAAAGTAATACAAAAACAATTTTGAGATACAATTTTATGTACACTAAATGGATTCTTGGGCAGATATCCTTAAAAAACTAAAAGTATATAAAGAACAATTTGATAAATCCTATAAATCGGTTTATAGAAAACAACACGTTTCAGAATTAACTTTTATTAAACATTATCAAATACTGTTAGAAAGTTATAAGGCAGCAAGAAATTTGATTGAAAAATATAAAAACAATTTTAAGGTAAAAGAACAGTTAGCGTCAAGAATAATAATAAAGGGATATAAACAAAAGATAGCAAAACTACTAAGACTTAGAAATTTAAGAGTAGCGCAAGAATTTCATAGTTCTGAAGAAAACATAGGTTTTGAAGAAGAATCAGGTGCAGAATCTCCGACATTTACGAAAACAAAAAACATGGCTCAGAGTAATGTAGAGTTTTTAAGTACGGCATCCAAAATCATACCAGATTTTGACGGCTCTGCCGAAAACTTACAAAGTTTCATTGACGCATTAGATTTAATCGATCAATTTAAAGGTGAGCATGACGCGGTAGCCGTCTCTTTGGTCAAAACCAAATTAAAAGGGACAGCTAGAAATCTTATATCAAACGAGTCGACACTAGCCGCTATAAGAGATAAAATTAAGGGTTCAGTGAAGGGCGAGTCAGTCCAAGTATTGGTAGCTAAGCTGAATAACATTCAACAGCGAAATAAAACAGCCAACCAATACACTAAAGAGATTGAACAGCTCACGAAATCACTTCAAAATGCCTATATATCAGATGGTCTTACCACAGACCAAGCTGATAAATATTCAACAGAGCAAGCAGTTAATGCTATGACCCAAAACTGCTCAATTGAAAAAGTAAAATTAATAATGGAGGCGGGACAATTCGCAAATATGAACGAAGCCGTCTCCAAGTTTGTAAGTAGTTGTACAAAAGCTACTGGACAAGCCGATAAGGTATTGTTCTATAAACGTCCATATAATGGGCAGCCTCGTGGAAATTTCCGTGGAAGCTATCGTGGCAATTTTGCTCGAGGAAGTCGTGGAAATTTCAGTCGCAATTATTACAACAGACCAAACTACAATTATAGACGAAATGGACAAAACAACAGAGGTAATAATAGTAACCGATCACAAAATGTGCGTGTCACTGCACAAGAAGGTCAAGATTCGGAAAACTTGAATCTCCCCTTGGGAAATTAAAAATTCTAAATAATAAAGTATACAATCTTAATTTGAGTCTTAGCATATTTGTAAACGTATACAACAACAATTCAAATAATCTTTTAACTCTCTTAGTTGACACAGGTGCAGATATATCATTATTAAAACAAATCAATAATGAATATAACTCCTTAAATACATTCAACACTACAACTATTAGTGGCATAGGTCAAGGTAGTATACAATCACTAGGATCAATACAATTGGATCTTATAGTCCGGGAGCCAGCGACCGTTTTCAATGACCAATAGTAGAAAAGCCAATATTTGTATATTTGGTTCATTTGATATCACTGATTACTAAATAGAAGCTCTGCTCGCGCACTAGCGGTGGGTGTGTCTGTGGCAGCCGCCCAAACATGTAAAAAAAATGTAAAAAAAAACTGATTTCAGAAAAAGTGAGCTTTTGTGGATACGTTTATGATGTCGTAAACAAACGAAAAAACGCAGTCAGCTTAACTTTGAGTGGGGGGATGTACGTCCGCTTCTCATGTAAACATTGCAAAAAAAGCGAAAAAAAACCGATTTCAGAAAAGATGAGCTTTGGTGTAGTGATAGCTATTACGAACATATACACAAAAATACCCGTCCGCTTAACTTTCAGCGGGGGGACACCCCGCAGCGTTTGATTTGAAATGCAGCGCTGCACCATGAGCCCGAGTACGTAGCAATTTTTTTTCTTAAGAAAACGGGAACCAGGAAAGCTGAAATTCAGTATGGTGATAGCTAATATAAACTGCTATCCAAAAAAAATATAGTTTTAAAATTTTTGCAGCGGAAAAATGCTTGGTTTTCGTATTAAGGGTGCAGTGCATCAAATACAAGGCAAGTGTGTGTTGCATCTTTTTTTTGGTAGAAAATAAATATCAGGACAACTGAAAATTCGTACAATAATAGCTTACATAACCAGTTATAAGAAAATAACAGTCAGCTGAGCTTAGAGATGAAAAAGCCGTCCGCTTTTGAGTTGAAAATGCACTGCATCACGTTTCAATAGATTTTAACATACAAAGGCGTTTATTTTTTTCTTATACAAAATTGATTTCAACAAACTTGAGCATTGGCATAGTAGTACCTTACATAAACCGTTATAAGAAAAAAATAATACCATGAACTTCCAGCGGTGGAAAAGCCGTCCGCTTTGAAGTTGAAAATGCGCTGCATCGCATTTCGAGTGATTTTTACATACAATCGCGTTTATTTTTTTTTTATACAAAACTGATTTTAGCAAACTTGATCACTGGCATAGTGATACCTTACATATGCAGTTAATAGGAAAAAATAATACCATGAACTTCCAGCGGTGGAAAAGCCGTCCGCTTTGGAGTTGAAAATGCGCTGCATCGCATTTCGAGTGCTTTTTACATACAATCGCGTTTATTTTTTTTTCATACAAAACTGATTTCAGAAAACTCGATCACTGGCATAGTAGTACCTTACATACACAGTTAACAGAAAAAAAATAATATCATGAACTTCCAGCAGTGGAAAAGCCGTCCGCTTTGGAGTTGAAAATCCGCTGCATCACATTTCGAGTGCTTTTTACATACAATCGCGTTTATTTTTTTTTTTCATACAAAACTGATTTCAGCAAACTTGATCACTGGCATAGTGGTACAATATATATACAGTTAACAGAAAAAAATAATACCATGAACTTCCAGGGGTGGAAAAGCCGTCCGCTTTGGAGTTGAAAATGCGCTGCATCGCATTTCGAGTGCTTTTTACATACAATCGCGTTTATTTTTTTTTTCATACAAAACTGATTTCAGCAAACTTGATCACTGGCATAGTGATACCTTACATATGCAGTTAACAGGAAAAAATAATATCATGAACTTCCAGCGGTGGAAAAGCCGTCCGCTTTGGAGTTGAAAATGCGCTGCATCGCATTTCGAGTGATTTTTACATACAATCGCGTTTATTTTTTTTTTCATACAAAACTGATTTCAGCAAACTTGATCACTGGCATAGTGGTACCTTATATATACAGTTAACAGAAAAAAATAATACCATGAACTTCCAGCGGTGGAAAAGCCGTCCGCTTTGAAGTTGAAAATGCGCTGCATCGCATTTCGAGTGATTTTTACATACAATCGCGTTTATTTTTTTTTTATACAAAACTGATTTTAGCAAACTTGATCACTGGCATAGTGATACCTTACATATGCAGTTAATAGGAAAAAATAATACCATGAACTTTCAGCGGTGGAAAAGCCGTCCGCTTTGGAGTTGAAAATGCGCTGCATCGCATTTCGAGTGCTTTTTACATACAATCGCGTTTATTTTTTTTTCATACAAAACTGATTTCAGAAAACTCGATCACTGGCATAGTAGTACCTTACATATACAGTTAACAGAAAAAAAATAATATCATGAACTTCCAGCGGTGGAAAAGCCGTCCGCTTTGGAGTTGAAAATGCGCTGCATCACATTTCGAGTGCTTTTTACATACAATCGCGTTTATTTTTTTTTTTCATACAAAACTGATTTCAGCAAACTTGATCACTGGCATAGTGGTACAATATATATACAGTTAACAGAAAAAAATAATACCATGAACTTCCAGGGGTGGAAAAGCCGTCCGCTTTGGAGTTGAAAATGCGCTGCATCGCATTTCGAGTGCTTTTTACATACAATCGCGTTTATTTTTTTTTTTCATACAAAACTGATTTCAGCAAACTTGATCACTGGCATAGTGATACCTTACATATGCAGTTAACAGGAAAAAATAATATCATGAACTTCCAGCGGTGGAAAAGCCGTCCGCTTTGGAGTTGAAAATGCGCTGCATCGCATTTCGAGTGATTTTTACATACAATCGCGTTTATTTTTTTTTTCATACAAAACTGATTTCAGCAAACTTGATCACTGGCATAGTGGTACCTCATATATACAGTTAACAGAAAAAAATAATATCATGAACTTCCAGCGGTGGAAAAGCCGTCCGCTTTGGACTTAGAATGTCCTTTCACTTAATTAAAAGCGGTCAGTAAAAAAAACAGCCGTTTAATGGACATTTTTTGTAAGTAAGTAAGATGAGCTGAGATCAGTTCTGTATGAAAATAAAACTAAACGCGATTGTATGTAAAAATCACTCGAAATGCGATGCAGCGCATTTTCAACTCCAAAGCGAACGGCTTTTCCACCGCTGGAAGTTCATGGTATTATTTTTTCCTGTTAACTGCATATGTAAGGTATCACTATGCCAGTGATCAAGTTTGCTGAAATCAGTTTTGTATGAAAAAAAAAAATAAACGCGATTGTATGTAAAAAGCACTCGAAATGCGATGCAGCGCATTTTCAACTCCAAAGCGGACGGCTTTTCCACCCCTGGAAGTTCATGGTATTATTTTTTTCTGTTAACTGTATATATATTGTACCACTATGCCAGTGATCAAGTTTGCTGAAATCAGTTTTGTATGAAAAAAAAATAAACGCGATTGTATGTAAAAAGCACTCGAAATGTGATGCAGTGCATTTTCAACTCCAAAGCGGACGGCTTTTCCACCGCTGGAAGTTCATGATATTATTTTTTCCTATTAACTGCATATGTAAGGTATCACTATGCCAGTGATCAAGTTTGCTAAAATCAGTTTTGTATAAAAAAAAAAAATAAACGCGATTGTATGTAAAAATCACTCGAAATGCGATGCAGCGCATTTTCAACTCCAAAGCGAACGGCTTTTCCACCGCTGGAAGTTCATGGTATTATTTTTTCCTGTTAACTGCATATGTAAGGTATCACTATGCCAGTGATCAAGTTTGCTGAAATCAGTTTTGTATGAAAAAAAAAATAAACGCGATTGTATGTAAAAAGCACTCGAAATGTGATGCAGCGCATTTTCAACTCCAAAGCGGACGGCTTTTCCACCGCTGGAAGTTCATGATATTATTTTTTTCTGTTAACTGTATATATAAGGTACCACTATGCCAGTGATTAAGTTTGCTGAAATCAGTTTTGTATGAAAAAAAAAATAAACGCGATTGTATGTAAAAATCACTCGAAATGCGATGCAGCGCATTTTCAACTCCAAAGCGGACGGCTTTTCCACCCCTGGAAGTTCATGGTATTATTTTTTTCTGTTAACTGTATATATAAGGTACCACTATGCCAGTGATCAAGTTTGCTGAAATCAGTTTTGTATGAAAAAAAAATAAACGCGATTGTATGTAAAAATCACTCGAAATGCGATGCAGCGCATTTTCAACTCCCAAGCGGACGGCTTTTCCACCGCTGGAAGTTCATGGTATTATTTTTTTCTGTTAACTGTTTATATAAAGTACCACTATGCCAGTGATCAAGTTTGCTGAAATCAGTTTTGTATGAAAAAAAAAATAAACGCGATTGTATGTAAAAATCACTCGAAGTGCGATGCAGCGCATTTTCAACTCCAAAGCGGACGGCTTTTCCACCGCTGGAAGTTCATGATATTATTTTTTCCTGTTAACTGCATATGTAAGGTATCACTATGCCAGTGATCAAGTTTGCTGAAATCAGTTTTGTATGAAAAAAAAAAAATAAACGCGATTGTATGTAAAAAGCACTCGAAATGCGATGCAGCGCATTTTCAACTCCAAAGCGGACGGCTTTTCCACCCCTGGAAGTTCATGGTATTATTTTTTTCTGTTAACTGTATATATATTGTACCACTATGCCAGTGATCAAGTTTGCTGAAATCAGTTTTGTATGAAAAAAAAATAAACGCGATTGTATGTAAAAAGCACTCGAAATGTGATGCAGTGCATTTTCAACTCCAAAGCGGACGGCTTTTCCACCGCTGGAAGTTCATGATATTATTTTTTCCTATTAACTGCATATTTAAGGTATCACTATGCCAGTGATCAAGTTTGCTAAAATCAGTTTTGTATAAAAAAAAAAAAATAAACGCGATTGTATGTAAAAATCACTCGAAATGCGATGCAGCGCATTTTCAACTTCAAAGCGGACGGCTTTTCCACCGCTGGAAGTTCATGGTATTATTTTTTTCTTATAACGGTTTATGTAAGGTACTACTATGCCAATGCTCAAGTTTGTTGAAATCAATTTTGTATAAGAAAAAAATAAACGCCTTTGTATGTTAAAATCTATTGAAACGTGATGCAGTGCATTTTCAACTCAAAAGCGGACGGCTTTTTCATCTCTTCAAGCTCAGCTGACTGTTATTTTCTTATAACTGGTTATGTAAGCTATTATTGTACGAATTTTCAGTTGTCCTGATATTTATTTTCTACCAAAAAAAAGATGCAACACACACTTGCCTTGTATTTGATGCACTGCACCCTTAATACGAAAACCAAGCATTTTTCCGCTGCAAAAATTTTAAAACTATATTTTTTTTGGATAGCAGTTTATATTAGCTATCACCATACTGAATTTCAGCTTTCCTGGTTCCCGTTTTCTTAAGAAAAAAAATTGCTACGTACTCGGGCTCATGGTGCAGCGCTGCATTTCAAATCAAACGCTGCGGGGTGTCCCCCCGCTGAAAGTTAAGCGGACGGGTATTTTTGTGTATATGTTCGTAATAGCTATCACTACACCAAAGCTCATCTTTTCTGAAATCGGTTTTTTTTTCGCTTTTTTTGCAATGTTTACATGAGAAGCGGACGTACATCCCCCCACTCAAAGTTAAGCTGACTGCGTTTTTTCGTTTGTTTACGACCTCATAAACGTATCCACAAAAGCTCACCTTTTCTGAAATCAGTTTTTTTTTACATTTTTTTTACATGTTTGGGCGGCTGCCACAGACACACCCACCACTACTCAGAGCGCTGATTTGCAATTTACTTACCTGTGATACCAAATGAAGCTCATGACAAAATACCAGCTTTTCTGGAATCAGTCATTCAAAACGGTCGCTGGCTCCCGGACTATTAGAATAGATAATTTTTTGGTCCTCATAAATTTCACGTGGTAGATAATAATTTTCCAATACCCTGTGATGGAATACTAGGCATGGACTTTATAAAAAGATATAATATTGTGTGTTAGACTTCACCAAAGAAGATAGTTTGTTCATACTAAGACCTACAAATTTTCACACTAGCATTCAAGTTCCTATAGTATACCCAAATAATAGTATAATATTGCCAGCACGATCTGAAGTTATCAGGCGTGTCCATATTTAATCAAACGAGAATGAAGTACTGGTTGTTAACCAAGAGCCACAACCAGGAATTTTAATAGCTAGCACTATAGTTAATAGTAAAAATGCGTATATTCGCATTATAAATACCACTACAGATAATAAATCTTTCAATGTAAACAATATTGAAACGGAAAGTCTCACGAATTACAATATTGTCAATTTTTCGCAAAATCAAAATAACAGAACTAATGAAATTCTTTCAAAATTAAATGCAAATTTTCCTGATCAATTTAAAAAGGAATTGAACAAATTATGCACTGATTATAGTGATGTATTCGGATTAGAGACCGAAACTATCACAACAAATAATTTTTATAAACAAAAAAATAAGACTCAAAGATAAAGAACCCGTATACATTAAAAATTATAGAATTCCCCATACACACAAGACAGAAATAGATATACAGGTCAAGAAGTTAGTTTCTGATGGTATAGTGGAACCATCAATTTCAGAGTATAACAGCCCACTACTTTTAGTCCCTAAGAAAGCAGTGCCTAATTCGAACAAAAAGCGGTGGCGTTTAGTAGTAGACTACCGCCAAATTAATAAAAAAGTACTGGCGGATAAATTCCCGCTTCCGAGAATAGATGATAACCTCGATCAATTAGGTCGAGCAAAATACTTCTCTTGTCTCGACTTAATGTCTGGATTTCACCAGATTGAACTTGATGAAAAGTCAAGAAATATTACATCGTTCTCAACAAACGATGGTTCGTATCGTTTTAGACGCCTTCCTTACGGACTCAAAATAGCCCCAAATTCTTTTCAGCGAATGATGACTCTTGCATTTTCTGGCCTAGAGCCAACACAAGCTTTTCTATATATATATGACTTGGTTGTAATAGGATGTTCTGAAAAGCACATGCTAAATAATTTGACAAAAGTCTTCGAACTATGTCGAAAATATAACCTTAAATTACACCCTGAAAAGTGCTCATTTTTCATGCATGAAGTCACTTATCTTGGGCATAAGTGCACAGATAAAGGTATATTACCAGATGATAAAAAATACGAAGTTATACAAAACTATCCCGTACCCACAGATGCAGATAGCGCTAGGAGATTTGTTGCATTTTGCAACTACTACAGAAGATTTATCAAAAACTTCTCAAACTATTCACGGCATATAACGCAACTTTGCAAAAAGAATTTTCCATTTAAATGGACAGATGAATGCAACGAAGCATTCAACTATCTGAAAAAGAAACTAATGAGCCCCACATTATTACAATATCCCGATTTTGAAAAAGAGTTTTGCATTACCACCGATGCTAGTAAACATGCATGTGGTGCAGTACTCAGTCAACAGTATGATGGCATACAACTTCCTGTTGCATTCGCTTCAAAAACTTTTACCAAGGGAGAAAGTAATAAATCAACAACTGAACAAGAGCTCACAGCAATACATTGGGCAATACTTCATTTTAGACCATATATCTATGGAAATCATTTTCTGGTCAAATCGGACCATAGGCCATTATCATATTTATTCTCGATGAAAAATCCAAGCTCAAAATTAACCAGAATGAGATTAGATTTAGAAGAATATGATTTTACTGTCGAATATCTCAAGGGGAAACAAAATCAAGTAGCTGACGCTCTCTCTCGTATAACTATCGATGAACTTAAAGAGCAAAATGCAAAAATAAATATAATTTATAAAGTGACAACTCGATCAGTAACTCAACAAAATATGCAGACCTGCGCAGGTAAAGATTCATTTAAATTGAATAAATTAAAAAATAATGATAAACCCAACGTTTATGAAGTCATTAATTATAATGACGTTAAAAAACTCGTAAAATTAAAATTCTCTTCCGATAAATGCTTTTTGAAGCAAGGACAAACAGTTTTAACACGAATAAAAGTTGATGACCTATACATTAATGGAAAATTTGACCTAAACAAATTCTTCCAAAGGCTTGAAAAAGAGGCCGGTGTACTTAAAATCAACCAACTCCAAATGGTACCTAGTGAACAAATATTCGAATTTGTTTCACCACAATTATTTAAAGAAATGGGTAATAAAGTATTGAAAAAAATAAAAGTAGCGCTACTACCAAAGGTAACCATCATAAACGATCAAAACGAAATTGAATCTATACTGTCCAGATACCATGACGACCCCGCGGAAGGAGGTCATACAGGCATTACACGTACGTACGGAAAAATTAAAAGACATTTTTATTGGAAGAAAATGACAAAAGATATAGCAAAATATATTAAAGCATGTAAACAATGCCAACTGGCAAAAACTTTACAAAATACTAAGACACAAATGACAGTAACACCAACACCAATGTCAGCTTTTGACATTGTTTTGGTGGATACCATCGGTCCATTTCCGAAATCAGAAACCGGAAATGAGTATGCTGTCACACTTATATGTGACCTTACGAAATATCTCGTAACTATACCAATACCAAATAAAAATTCAAAAACAGTAGCAAAGGCAATATTCGAAACGCATATTTTAACCTACGGTCCAATGAAGACGTTCATTACGGACATGGGTACTGAATATAAAAATTTGATTATAAATGACTTATGTAAATATCTTAAAATAGATAATATTACATCCACAGCTTATCATCACCAAACCCTTGGGACTGTTGAGCGAAGCCACCGTACTTTTAATGAGTATATACGCTCATATATATCTACAGACAAGAGTGACTGGGATATATGGCTAAAGTACTTTACGTACTGTTTTAATACAACGCCTTCAGTAGTACATAAATATTGTCCTTATGAATTAGTCTTTGGCAGAATTCCTAATGGATTTCAAATCTTTAACACAATAAACGAGATATTACCACTTTATAACGTTGACGACTATTCAAAAGAGGTAAGATATAGATTAGAAATTGCATATAAAAGAGCTAGATCAATGCTCGAGAGAGCCAAATTAAAACAAAAAGAATACTATGGCAAACAAAGAAGAGAAATACAACTACAAGTAGGTGACCAAGTACTTCTAAAAAATGAAACAGGGCATAAATTAGAAAATAGATATTTAGGACCTTTTACTGTAGTAGAACTTAGGAAAAATAATAATGTTAAAATAGAAGACAATTCGAAGAAGAAAACACAAATTGTGCACAGAGACAGATTAAAAAATTTTAGCTCGTAAGATGGATCCATTTAGTAAGTAACACGTTTAGTATTAAAACATTTAGTACGTAATCACATGATTTTTGTTGTAATCTTTTGTTTCATTTATTATAAATAAGTATTCAATAATAAAGTTTAAAACACAAAACTTACTGTCAAAAACATTGTAATAGTATCTTAAAATCATAATTGGAAACATATATTAAATGGCATTAATAGAAACATTTGAGAATGATCTCTAAACAAAAAAAAAAAAAAAACAATAACGAGATCATTCTTAGTAAAAAGGGAGGTGTAGTATGTTTATGTGTGCATTCTTTGTCCCACGGTAGTCGTTCGTATCTGGTGACGAATATTTCTCGTCACTTGATACGTCGCCGTCGCGATGTGCAACAATGTGCACATCAGCATACTACACCTAATGTCAAGCTTTATTTTATTTGATGACTCCACAAATATGTATATGGAGGAGTAGTTTTTAATTTAGATTTAACTTGAATCAGTCAATAAACATCCATTCAACAATAAAGACGTTCTATTATTTTACACCATGTTGTTCATGGTCTTCCAACCCGCCGTGCACCCTGAGGATTCCATTCAAAGGCCTGCTTTGCAATTTCATCGTTTGGTTTCCTCAGTGTGTGACCAATCCATTGCCATTTACGCTTTCTTATGTCAACGTCCAGCCGCTCTCAACTTGTCCTGCGCTGCAATTCCTCGTTTGATATAATTTGTAGCCAGCGAATTTTTAGAATATGGCGTAGACAACGCTTCACAAAAGCCTGCAATTTCTTCGAGATGGTAGTCGTTACTTTCCAGGTTTCGCAAGCATATAACAGCACGGATTTGACATTGGATTGGAAGAATCTCAACTTTGTGCGTAAGGAGATTTGACTGGATTTCGAAATTTGGGACAGAGAACCGAAGGCTGCTCGAGCTCTAGATATCGCATTCTTTCATTTTTCATTTGCCAAGCCCATCCCATCGCACTGAAGTACCTCGGTGCATAATGGTGCCAATTCCCAGCCCCGCCACCTCGACAAAAAACTGTAGGTCCCATCCATTCCTGCCATCAACATCACGCACACAGGAATGGTTGAGAGTTTTAAGTCACTAGGCCTGGTTCTCCACGACCTGTTGCACCACCTTATTTATTTATTATCCCCTCGAACTTCGAAAATGATGCTGATGTCTGATTTATAATAGTCAAGGGGCTCCGGTAAGTATTCGGCTGCACATAGTCTAAAAAGAGACAGAACATTCCACGTTGGACTTTCATGCCGAAGTGCTTCTAAGGGCCAGTTTTTCAGTGCGAGATCATCCTAGTCTCGGGGTTTATCATGAGTTAACTCCATAAACGTATTTTTCCGTTAATTGAAATCCTATGGGCCAGTTTTTCAGTGCAAGATCATCCTAGTCTCGGGGTTAAACCTGAGTTAACTTCATAAACATGTTTTTCAGTCAAATGAAATCCTAAGTTAACTCCGAGTTAACTCGTCTTATGTGGTGAGTTAACTCAAGGACCGAATTGAGAGCCTTTTCAGCTGTGGCACCATCTTGATTTCGATAAGGAAAGTTATTTTCAGTGCAATTTCGTTGTGACGCCATCTCATTTCCGATGCGTGAAAGACAGAAAAGGGTGATATCCATAGTGTCACACATCAATTGGTCCTAGATTTTTTAACAACTGAAAGATAAAGTTAATCCTCAACTGAAAAACTGTTCCTAAGTTAACTCGGGGTTAATTTAATTTCAGGATTAAAATCTAGAATGGCAACCATAGGATTTTTCAGTGTCAAAGTAAACCAAATGCTGATGAGCCCCCAAACCCCAATGCCGAACAATATTCTTGTACCGTTACTGGTTTTTTATTCGCTTATGTAACTAACCGAACAAAAAAAAAGGAAGTCTTTGTCAGCGCTAAATGTAATAAAACAAGTCCGCTATGGAACGCTGACTGCACCGCACCGACCGACCGACGCGACGCGACCGTCCTTAAATAGCATTTCATTGGTTGCGTTATAGTAATTTTAAATTATTTTGCGCGAAGAAAAATTCCTTTTCGTGCAATATGAAACACTGTCATAATTTTCGGTGTCGTCTTTCTTTCAGGTTGGCCCTCTCAGAAGGGAGAGAATATAATAATTTTCGAAAGGTGGATGACTTAGCTAGATGAAGCTCTACATACAAAATATGTCTGCATCAAGTACCTCTACCTACCTATGTATAACAAAGACGAAAGTTAAGTTTGAAATATTTAAAGGCATTCCATAAAACTTACGGCTGGGAATTATTTTAAGGTTGGGTATAATAATAGGGTTGGACCGCTTATGAGACAGTTTTTGCTGGAGAATTCAGTCTTTTAATGAAACTTCTATTTATTCTTCTTTATAGGACTTCTCCTGAAGTCTCCTGAAGGTTAATTAATTTAAATGAAACACAAAAGTAAATGTCTGTACAGTAAAAGATGGTGGGTGAAGGTGTATGTATATGTACCCAAACATAAAGCAACCCACATTGTAGGACTTCTAAAGATAGTAAATTCTGTAGTTATAGAAATTTTATAACCTATGCTTTTTAAAAAGAGTTTTGTATGATAAGCTGAAGCTGAACATATATGTATCTGACTACGTAACAGGGTTGAGAGCGCAATCTTTTGTGAATGCAATCTTTAAAAAATCATTCATTAAATTCAATTAAAAGATTGCATTCATTGACTTCAATAAAAGGCTCCAACTTAAAATTTTGCAATCACCATTCATTTGACATACAAACAAAATTGAGGGCGGATCCAGGGGTACTGGAACTGGAACATACTTAAAGCAAATCAAATACTGGCTGGAAGATGTAGAGGATGTTTTGCAAGGCGCTGAAGCATATAAAGAAGACCTTCCTTGTTTGTTAGCTTTAAAAGGAGAGCTAAAAATTTGGCAACAGATGAGAGAAAATATCCAAGTATTTCCAGCAGATGCCTGCAAAAGAGCAACGGTGCTGCCAAATATTAGAACTCTTTGTCAATTGCTGTGCACGTTTCCAGTGACTACTAGCACTGCTGAGCGATCTTTCTCCACCTTAAGCCGCCGATTAAAATCATTTCTTCGCAACAGGATGACAGAAGAGCGTTTGAATGGATTGGCTTTAATGCTTGCAGCACAGTTTGCTGTTAATTCGACGCTGCCAGAGAGTGTCATGACTCCTCCTGTACGAATCTTTTTTCGCACTCGTGCAGTGGCAAGAGTTCAAGGTCAAGCTCTCTTATCGAAAATGCGCGCATTTGGTATCGATGAATCTCTTCTTCGTTGGTTTGGAAATTACCTTACGGACCGTTCAATACAAGTTGTATTGGATGGTCACAAGTCTGATATTCATAAAATAAATGCTGGTGTGCCCCAGGGCTCCGTTTTGTCTCCGACTCTCTTTCTGAAACTTCAAATCCATTAAATTGTTTTGCAGACGACAGTACCCTCAAGTTTTTATATTCGTTTCAAGATTCACTTCCTTGTTCTTCGGATGTAGAACTTGAACGGCAGCGTATGATAAGCTCATTAAATTCTGATCTTGACAGCATTGTCCAATGGGGAACAAAAAGCCGTGTAGAATTTAATGCTTCGAAAACTCAATTCTGTCTTCTGTCGTTAAAGCGAAACCCACCCCCTATGCTACTATCCATGAGTGCCACTTGCATCGAGGAAACCGAACAGTTTTCAGTCCTGGGTATGTGCATCACAGACCACCTTCTGTGGAATGATCACATATTCGACGTCGCCAAAAATGCTGCGAAATGTTTAGGTTTTCTTCGAAGATCTGGCTGTTATCTATAAAGCCTTGATTCGTCCAAAGCTTGAGTACAGCTCCCACATTTGGATGGGTGCTCCTAAAACACATTTTAGTCTCTTGGATAGAGTTCAAAATAGAGCTTTAAAATCGATATTTGATAGAGCTATAACAAACATTTGCATCTCTCGAACACCGTCGCAATGTTTCGTGCCTTTCGTTATTTTATCGATATTTTTACAAACAATGTTCTAGTGAAAAATAGCCAGTTGCATTCCTCCCCTTAAACAATTCCGCCGTAATACTCGTATTTCTAGGAATCACATCAGTTTACCCTTGAGCCCAATTTCGGACGTACTGTAAAGTATATAGATTATTTTCATAGTCGCAATACCCGAATGTGGAATGCTTTACCTGACTCTGTATTTCCCTCCCATTTTGATATTCAGAGCTACAAAACCAATGTGCATCGGCATCTCCTCTTGAATCCTTCCCTTTTTTCTTAACGCTTGAACTGTGTTTAATCATTTGAAGGGTAGTCACAACCCCTTAAGTGCGAGCTTATCCTGGAAATCCTGGATCCGCCCTTGAACAAAATTGCAATTATTTTCCCCCTCCCTTTGAAAGCGATTATTTGAATGCAATCTTTTCAGAATTCATGCATCTAGACGCACACTGTCATAATATTTGTTTTTGGGCTAGTATGCCCTTAAAATTAAGCTGTTCGTTGAGGACATCGCTCTTGCAATGTGATCCCAAATCAGCTGTTTATTTTGGTGCCATTGTTAGCATAGAACCAAGTTGGAGTCTTAGATACTGCCACTTAAATCCCAGATTCTTTTCCATTTGCGATGGGGCAACGTTGAACCAAAGAGGAAATCCATAGGCAATCATGAGCTGGATGAGGGCCCTCGTCCAGCTCATGATTACCTATGGATTTCACCTTCAATCTGCTGTAAGCCGGCTGCTATAAAACAACCGTTTCGTAAGGACAAAAGCTCCTCTAACCTTGGTCAGTACAGCATTTATAGGAGTTATAGGTCTGTTTAAATACAAATACTGATCCAACCAGATGCCAAGGTACCTAACTACACTTTTCCTTGCCACTGGGAGTCCTACGATCACCAACTTATGCCAGCTCTTTCTCGTAACCGTTGGGGCTCCATGCAATTTAGTTCTAAACAAGGAAATCTCTAATTTTTGAAAGTTGATTTCTAGTTTCCCAGTCATCACATTATCGCTGAATCCCGTCGCGTCGAAGTCACGCTGCAGAAGAAATCGCATGACTTGGACTTTTGGAGCTGTTTTGTACGCAATTAGATCTTTGGCATTATCAGATAAGGGAATTTTTTTAATGCAGAAATGGATCATAGGAATCTATGTAAAGTTAAGCCGTAGGAAAGGAACTCCACAAAGGAAGGGTTCTTTCTCCCCTGCTTTTGCCGTTGTGACTATACATTCAATTAGTTAGAGAGCCCAACTCCATTCAATATGAAGACCCCTTACCACCACCCAGCATAGAAGAGGTTGACTTAGATACAAAGAAGCTCAAAAATAACAAGGCTGCCGGATCTGATGGTTTACCAGCGGAGATCTTTCAAGCGCGGAGGGGATGTGTTAGAATGGGGGCATTTATCAACTCACCAACCAAGTTTGGGTGGAAGGATGTATGATCGATGACTGATCTATCAGCGATCCTATGTCCTGCGAGAACCAGCAGGTACCAGTGTGACTTCCGGCTCGGCAGATCGATCATAGACCAATTATTCCTTCTCATCAGGCAAATCCAGGAAAAGACCTAAAGTTCGGAAGAGCTTTTCCCTAGATGCATAGTTGCACATATCATATCGCGTATTTTTCAATGTCACGCGACACATCTGGAGCTATATTTTTCAGGATCCTAAGTTCAGCTATAGGCAAATAGAGCTCCAGACTATGAATGCTGTCATATGCGGCTTCAGAGGCAATGAATAGATGGTGAGTCTTGCCCTGAAATTTTTTGGTCTTTTTCTGGATTTGCCTGAGGAAGAATATTCGGTCTATGGTCGATCTGCCGAGCCGGAAGTCACACTGGTTCTTGCAGGGCATAAGATCGCTGATAGACCCAGTCATCGAACATGCTTCCTTCCATCGCTATCATGTGATTCCATAAATCTCGGTCTGCGCAAATAATGAGCAGGACAGGCGTTAATACTGAAGGCACTATTTTCAACTTATGTGTCTAACTTCTAGGCTTTGCTGATGATATCGACATCATCGGCCGCTCCCAACAGGTCGTTAAAGAGTCTTTCACGGCATTTGAAGAACAGGCACTACCTGCTGGTTTTCAAGAAAACGAAGACGAGACCAAAAAACCGGCTAGGGCAAAACGTCACTGTCTTAATAGCAATCACTACAAACTAGTTAAGTAATTCATCTACCTCGAGTGGTTGGCGATGGTTCATAACGCAGTTTATCTGCAGATAGCATTAAGTACTTAAGCAGCTTTCAGCTGAGTGACCTCAACTGCCTCCTGGTCTTCTGAAGCAGACAAGCTCAGATTTGGAATAGTTGATCCGGATGCCCCATTTGCTGCGGATGTGGGCCCTGACTTCTCGGGCAGCTGTTAATGGAGATAATGATGAGTGATATATGGGTCCAAGTTTCGAGGCTTGGGCAACTCCAGCTCCGATGCTCTTCACGGTCGATTTGTAGTTCTCCAGTTGGACGAAAAAGTTCCTGCAAAAAACACACTGTCGAATGCTTTTTCGACGTCCAGAAAGCATCCGACGGTAATTCGATGGGTGTTTAAGGCTGTGGCGATGTCAAGATGAAACTTCAGGAGTAGATGCAGATTGGAATGCTGCTCCCGGAAACCGAACTGCATGTCTGAGATGATGTTGTCCTTGCCGAAGATCTTCTTGAGATCATTCACAGAATTATTGTCACTAAACCACTTAATGTCGCTTTATTCAAGTTGGGCATCAATGTCTGCTCATATGGATGCCTTAATTTCGTCAGTGAAGTCTGGTTCATCAGAACGATTTGGTGTGAAGTTTCGTTGGAAATGGGTAGCGAAGGCACTTTACCTTATATCGTTGTTGTTTCTCCATTGTTGGTGACTTTCTTTTCAGGTATTGGTGATTTTTCAGTATGTTGATGTTCTTGAAGGCGTCAGGTCCATCAGGTTATGATTGACTGTAGTCTCTTCTGGAATCGGTTGTTTTTGTGGTGCTGGATGGAATTCCGGAACATAATATTTACGCTGGTGGATCCTTTGCAGACGTTTCCTAAGTCGTTACCTAGGGTATATAGATTTTTGGATTTACTAGACATGGGTCCATGGGTGCTGCTGCTGATATCTATATCTTTTGACGTCTTGGGGTGCTTTTGATTGTCCAATGCGTTCGAAACAGCCAGTTTCAGACAGTCAATCAATGGCTGTGTCAATCTAAATGTTGTACAGATTCCTGGTTTCGGGTGGGAGCGTTATGGTGTCTTCAACGTCTCGTTGCAGCCTGTCTGTGTCCACTTTCCTATAATTGACGAAATTTTCTACTGGTTCTGTCCCTAGGAAGATGGTTGATGGAGTTTGATGCTTATTTTGACAGCTTAATGGCCCTGGAATGTAAGGACACTCTACACACAAGGTGCTACTCAAAGACTTGAATCGGTCCTCTCGCGGTACAAGGCAGACATTACCGCGATCCAGGAGATACGATGGATAGGATCAGGCATAACGAAAAGAAAAGATTGCAACATTTTTTATTACAGCTGTCACCAAAGACTGCACATGCTAGGATGCGGATTCGTCGTGAGAAATCGACTCAGATCAAAAGTCATCGATTTTAAGCCGATAAGTGATCGCCTGGCTGTGATCCGCATCAAAGCTACCTTCCAAAACATCAGCCTAATATGTGCACACGCCCCTACCGATGAAGCTGAGGAGTCTAACAAGGAGGAGTCTTATGACCTCCTGGACGGAGCCTACGGAGCCTAACCGGAGTACGATGTCAAAGTCGTGCTCGGAGACTTCAATGCTAAAGTTGGAAAGGAAAACATCTTTGGCGGATTAGTTGGAAAGCACAGCCTCCACGAAACGACAACAGACAACGGCTTCCGACTAATCGACTTTGCTGCAGCTCGTAATACGGTGATAAGTAGCACTAGGTTCCCCAGGCAAAGGATACACACAGCAACCTGGCGATCTCCAGATGGTCGCACTGCCAACCAAATCGACCACGTACTAATTGGCACAAGGTACGCATCGAACATCTTGGACGTACGAACTTTCCGAGGTGCAAACGTGGACTCTGACCACTTTTTTGTTGTGACAAAGTTCAGAGCCCGACTGTCCAACGAAAAGAAAATGAAGACCGCCCAAAGAAAGAAGTTCAACATCGCATGCCTTAGCACATCTGAGAAAGCCAGAGACTACAGTGAGCAATTGACCGGGAAACTCTCTGCCGTACACCCAGCCACAAGCGTCAACAACCAGTGGAACCAATATCGCGACATTATTAAGGAGACAGCCGAGACCACCATAGGCTATCAACCACCCAGAAAAAAGAACCCGTGGTATGATGATGAATGCGCGGTATTGAAGCAGGAGACGGAAAATGCACGAATGCAAATGCTGCAACGGAAAACAAGAGCAGCAAGAGAGGAGTACCGTGAAAAGAGAAGGAAAGAGAAAAAAACCCTGCGTAGAAAGAAAAGAGCATCCGCAGCCTCTCAGCTCAAGTATCTCGAAGAGTCCAGCACCGCCACCAACACCCGCCGGTTCTACAAAACAGCCAAGCAACTGGCATCTGGTTATAGGACTGGCACGCAAGCTCTTCGAAACAGCGAAGGGAACCTAGTCACCGAAGCACAGGGAATTGTAGACGTGTTTAAGCAGCATTTCCAGCAGCTGCTTAATGGGCATTATGTAGAGGAGGCGACAGGGGAACAAACAAGCATTAGACCAGTCAATGAAGATCCAGTCCCAGCACCCAGTACTGAAGAGGTTAAGAAAGCCATCCACAAGCTTAAGAACAACAAATCCGCCGGCTCGGATGGCCTACCAGCGGAACTCTTCAAGTATGGAGGAGATGTTCTGGTAGGGTGCATGCACCAGCTCATCAACCAAGTTTGGGAGGAGGAAAGTATGCCCGATGACTGGTCAAATAGCTCCATATGCCCAATCTACAAAAAAGGCGATCGTATGTCCTGCAAGAACTACAGAGGCATATCCCTGCTTAATGTTGCCTACAAGATCCTATCCAACGTACTTTGTGAGCGTCTAAAACCTTTCTGCAACACTATGATCGGCACGTACCAGTGTGGCTTTAGGCCAGGCAGATCAACGATAGACCAAATCTTCACATTGAGGCAAATCCTGGAAAAGACCAACGAATTTCAAGTCGAGACCCACCACCTATTCATCGACTTCAAAGCCGCATATGATAGCATAAGTCGCCAAGAGCTTCTATTGGCGATGTCGGAACTCGGGATCCCGAAAAAACTGATCCAGCTATACCGCATGACGTTACAAAATACGCGGTGCAACGTGCAAATGGGTAACAGCTCATCCGAGTTATTCCAGACGTGTACAGGGTTCAGGCAAGGAGATGCGCTATCATGTGATTTCTTCAACCTAGTCCTGGAGCAGATAGTGCGCAAGAGTGGTGTTAACATGGACGGCACTATCTTTAACAGGTCTTCTCAACTGCTTGGTTATGCGGACGACATCAACATCATCGGCCGTTCCAAGAGAGCTGTACTTGAAGCATTCACAGCTATTGATGAACAGGCGAAACGCGTTGGTCTTGAAGTGAATGAGGACAAAACAAAGTATATGCTATCAACAAACAAAGCCTCATCTGTCCATCGCCTAGGACAAAATGTCACTGTAGGTAGCAGTAATTTCGAGGTAGTCAAGGAGTTCACCTACCTCGGAACAAACATCAATCCCACGAACGACACCTTAGTGGAAATCCGACGAAGAATTACCCTAGCGAACCGCTGCTACTTCGGTTTGGCCAAACAAATGGGTTCAAAACTCCTTTCTCGAAAGACAAAGTGCACGCTATACAAAACTCTTATTTTACCAGTTCTACTCTACGGCGCCGAGTGCTGGACGATAAGTAAAAAAGGGGAATTGATCCTGGGCACTTTCGAGAGAAAAATTCTACGACGGATATTTGGTCCTATATGCGAAGAGGGCGATTGGAGGAGAAGATTCAATCGTGAACTGTACGAGCTGTACCAAGATGTGGATGTAGTCCAAAGAGCCAGAACACGTCGACTACACTGGCTCGGCCACATCGAGCGAATGGACAACAACGCTCCAGCCAAGAAAATCTTCGAATCCTAGCCCCCAGGTTCGAGACGACCAGGAAGACCGAACCTCCGCTATAGGGACCAGGCGGTCACAGACGCAAGAGCGCTTGGTCTAGACGACTGGAGGGAGCGTGCGAGGGACCGCAACCGATGGAATATCTCAGGCAGAGACCCTTCATGGATCTGAGAGCCAGATAAGTATGTAAATAAGTAATGGCCCGAGTCAGTGGGTGCTATATTATACAGGCGAAGTTTCTGAACAATATAGAAACAAAATTTAAGTCCGCCACTGGTTATTTCGTGTGTTAATTTGTTCTCCATCTCACTGTGGAGAATGTTAGATAATCTGTTTTTTCTGTTGCTGCAATGTTTATTTGCTTTTGCAGTTGCATTCACGAAATACCATAAAGATGCATTGCGTTATGCTTGTGGCAATGGAATTTCTTGCAATTTGTTTGTGTCCTTTTAATTTTTAGGCATAAATCAAAAAAAAAGTTGTGGAGCACAAACTATTTGAGCCTCAATTCGTTAACATAGCTCTCTAAGAAAAACTAAAATGAGATGCAAGTAAAATTATAAAGCTTAAGACTTCGTATGTTAGCTTTAAACACAAAGTTAGGACGGACATTGAAGTGGGAAAATACACCAAGCGAAAGTTATTTATGTGTCCTCCGGACGGACCGGCCACTCTCAGGACACAAAAGATTGGTTTATGATACTTATTCCTCTTGGAATTTTCTTTTATGTATGCGAGCCAAAGAACTATATAAGTTTTATCATAATTTAATGTACATTTAGCTACAAGTGTGTGAAACATATTTTCTTGATGTTTTCAACGTGCCTTGAGAAAGTTTTCGACTTGAAGAATGTGCTCCTTGTTATATGAGCACCGATATGGAAAGGCAATAAAATTATTTAATGAGCATATTTACTTAGTTTACTGTGGAAAATAACAAAAAGTATTCCTATATCGGTTAAGGGTGTGGATTATATGATAAAAAAAATATAAACCATTTCAGAAAAAGCTATTAAACTTGAAGTTGAGTTTCTTGCCTTTGACACAACCGAAGGACATCTTTGAAATATTATTTTATAGGAATTTTTATACATCTACCATTAAACTACTGCGGAAAGGAAAATTTACTACTCTTCCAAAAGTCGTATAGTTCTTATCGGCTACGGTATATGGCATATGTTGGCCATAGTTTTGGTCCTTAATTTTGATTTAAATTCTTATTTGCGACAAAAGTTTAAGACGTTAACGCAGTAATTTTCAACGAACTTTAAGAGTGATTGAAATATCAAAGTAAGAAAATCATTATTTCAGCTTGCTCTAAAGGCTAAGTATTGGTTTCATTAAAAGAAAATCTGGAGGTGTTGATGAAACAGAACAGGGCATAACGATGGTGGTACATAGATCCAAAAAACTCTTGTTCTTAATAGGGATTATGATAATAACGAATGGACAAAATTTCGAAAAATTTTACCCTCTCGAATTTCAAAATATCTAATGGCAAGATATATACCGTCAAAATTCTTTGACACGTGTTACCAAAACAATTTTGAAAATTTCTCATTATTTTGTTTTTGGATTAGGTACGTGTAAAAGTTAATCCAGATCCCCATGGATTCCCTGGTGCTGCAATGAACTGTCGGGGTGATGATTAGGATTTGGTCGATTTTCCTTGGCACTAATGACTCTGGCGAATGCAATGTTCCACATCTTCATCAAGTTTCAGCCACCAGAAATAGCTTCTTGGAGCAGCTTTGTCATTCCAGTGTGATTTGCATTATGGGTTTTTAGTGTCCGTTCTCGAAGTGTAAGTGGAATTATAACCCAGAGTTAACATCCCTCATGCGTTGAGATCTCTAGACGCCTAGATGAATATGTTCTGAAAGCTTCATTAGGGTCTTCTACAGTTTGTGGCTAACCATGTAGAACCCAACGCTGAACTTGGCTATAAATATAACATCCTTTTCTGTTTCCAAACTCACGCAGCCGTCAACGCATGGACAGTATTCTGCGTTGACGATCACACGACAAGACAACTTTGGTACAGAATTTTACGTCATTTTGACGTCAGAGAGTCAACGCGTTGACCATTTGCGTTGACCGCCTAATCATAGCTTAAGTCTCCTGAATATAAAATCATATTCATATCTTAGATCCGTTTGTTATTTCATTTGTGAAGAAGGCATTTGTGCGAGAGATCATGGAATGTCCGTTTAGTTTCTCAGTATCCTGATGGGTATTTAAAAGAAAAATTTGTATGTAAGTTGGCATATATTTTTACATTATATTATAGGCTAGGTAAAACCCTAATTACATATTTTTTTTATTTTTTTTTTGTACAATGCTTTAATATTTTTTTGGCGCAAAAACTATGAAAAAACTCAGTCCCCTGGCCTCAGTCCCTTTGCTCTTATTCTCAAGTTGCTTGGAAATTAATTGATAAGCTATGTAGTGGGGCTGCTAGTGAGACCAACCTTTCATTTTGACCTGACGGATTGAGCTTTAGTATGCAAATAGTCCACGTCCTAACTTTACTTTTAAGAAGTGTTGCCAAGGTCAGAAGGACAAGTGAAGGGCTGCCACAATTCCGAAATGTTGCCTATAAATCGAAAACCAAGGGTCGGACGATGACCCGAAAACTCCCGTTGGATTCAGCACCCTTGAAACCATAGGACCACATTATTGTTTTTCTCCCACCCCTTCCCTTGCACAAAGGGAGTGGAAAAAAGTCGTTTTGGAAACAAAATTTGAAAAGCCAATAAAAGTTAGAAAATTATTTGTATTAATAAAATTTAAAATTGGTGATGATGCAGAATTTTACAATCTACTACGTCACATCCAAAGGTGATTGAAAACCTACTTTGGTTTTTTTAAAAAGCCACTTTCAAAGTGCTGGGGAGGGGGGATCTTAAGGATTAACAAACTTAAATATTTATCTTGGAATAAAGCCTATGACACATGCTTTAAGGGTATTTTTTAATGCCCATTCTTACTTAATTAGAATGAACTCGATACAACTGCCCTCAAAAAAGTTATAGCCTTCTTCATAAATGATGACCGAATTATTAGTGAAACACGTTAAATATTACCAAATTTCAACAGCATTGACACGAAACTTGGTCCACATATTTCATTTTTCATAACTCATAAGCAACAAGAATCAAATGAGTCTACAAAAATATTTGTTGCGAAAGGGTGTTTCTTTCAATGAAATAGAAACATTTTGAACTAGAACCAGTTTTGGGAGGGGTTTCATGGTAGAAACACCTCCCAAAACTGCTACGTTGATGAAAGTTGGTGAAAATGTTTAATTAATCATCGGAACCAAGAATCAAAAAAGACCATTCAAACATCCATGGTCTGAGGGTTTTTTTGAGAGGTACTGTCATACCTATTCTAGTCAAAAAATACAGTCATTTACAGACATTAACTCTTTAAAAGTAAGATAACTTTTTTATGAGAGCTTGTATCTACTTTATTTTAATATTATTGGATTCAGCATTAAATAATACCTTCAAATCATGTACCATATTACATTTATGTATCTTGGTTTCAAAAACATAAAAGTGTTCGGCCAAAAACTCTGCTTCTCATTCCCCATTGAAAAACACCCTCTGATAGCTTATATTTGTTTGGTCTCTTTTGATTCTGGGTCTTGATGAAAAATCAAAAGTTTTAACCAACTTCATTAACGTTCCTGTTTCGGGAGGGGATTCATGGTAGTAGTTAAAAATTTGTCCATTTCAATGAAAAAACACCCTCTCATTATAAATATTTTTATAGACTCTTTTGATTCTTGTTGTTTATGACAAATGAAATAAGTGGACCAAGTTTCGTGTCAATGCTGTTGAAATTTGGTAATATTTTACGTGTTTCACTAATAGTTCGGTCATAATTTATGAGGAATGCTATAACTTTTTTGAGGGTAGTTGTATCGAGTTCATTCTGATTTGGTAAGATTGGGCATTAAAAAATACCCTTAAAACATGTGTCATTTGTAGTCTAAGAGCTACCAGCCACTTTGACTAACCGACTAGACACAAGGCTACAACTTTGTGTATGCTTGATTTGGGACTAGTTAAGTATGAAAACCACGGTCTGGCAGGGTTGCCGCGGTCGAAAGATTGCCATCTGATTTTTTCAAAATGCAAAAAAAGGGTCAAAATTAACCTACTCGCACAAGGCTGACACTTATTTATAATTTAGTTTATACATTCTTATGCATGAAAAAATTTATGCCAGACGGGTTTGGCGGTCGTAAGTGTTTGCCAGACGAGCCTAAAGCTCTTAAAGGTTAATAAAAGATATTGGATAACTTGAGAAATTTTTTACGTACAAGGCTAAAACTTAGTGTATACTTTTATTCGTGAACAGATTAGTCAAAAAATAAAGATCTGAGAAAATTTCCGCAATTCTAGGGTTGCCACCTATTTTTTTCGAAATGTAAAATAACTTCCAAATGCAACATATCTACTTTTAGAATGCTGATTTTTGATATTATAATAACTTATGTCTTTTTGTACATGAAAAAAAAAGATGCCAGACCAGTTTTGGTGGACGAAAATAGCTTGCCAGACGTGTTTTTAAAGTTGGTATTAGAAAATGTCATTGATTAGTCAGATGTAGGTATTAAATATAACACGTTAACTGCGTATAGTCCTAATACATATTCAATCAAGTCAACAAATTATGATATGGTTATTTTACTGTAGACGCAGGGTTGCCATATATTTTTTTCTCAAAATTTAATAAAATTGACAAAACTGAAACACCAACCTACCTTAAGTTTTCACACGTATGTAAGCTTATACCATCTTGTATATAAAAACAAAATATTGAAAGATGGTCGAAAGCTTCTGTCAGACAAGCCTAAGATTTAAAAATTGGTACTATAAGAAATATCTTTTCTTGATTTTTTCTTAAATTTAAAAAAAAAACTGGCAAGTTGCAAACCTACCCGCACAAAACTGATTTTTACATATATGTTAGCTAATATATTCTTGAATATGAAAAAAATATGTCATACCAGACGGATGGTCGAAAGGTCCTGCCAGACGGGCCTAAAGTCTTAAAAGATGGTATTACAAGAAATATCCTTTTTTTATTAAATTTAAAAAAACTGTCAAAATTGCAAACACCTACTCGCACAAAGCTGATTTTTACATATATGTTAGCTGATATATTCTTGAATATGAAAAAAAATATGTCATACCAGACGGACGGTCGAAAGTTCCTGCCAGACGGGCCTAAAGTCTTTAAAGATGGTATTGTAAGAAATATCCTTTTTTTATTTTTTCAAATTATGACAAAGCAAATTTGTACATATTATGTTATTATATTTTCTTGTATATTAAATAAAAATTTTATACATACATATATATATACATGTATATACAAAATTTTATTTAATATGCAAGAAGATATAATAACATAATATGTAAAAATTTGCTTTGTCATAATTTGAAAAATAAAAAAAAGGATATTTCTTACAATACCATCTTTAAAGACTTTACGCCCGTCTGGCAGGAACTTTCGACCGTCCGTCTGGTATGACATATTTTTTTTCATATTCAAGAATATATCAGCTAACATATATGTAAAAATCAGCTTTGTGCGAGTAGGTGTTTGCAATTTTGACAGTTTTTTTAAATTTAATAAAAAAAGGATATTTCTTGTAATACCATCTTTTAAGACTTTAGGCCCGTCTGGCAGGACCTTTCGACCATCCGTCTGGTATGACATATTTTTTTCATATTCAAGAATATATTAGCTAACATATATGTAAAAATCAGTTTTGTGCGGGTAGGTTTGCAATTTGCCAGTTTTTTTTTTAAATTTAAGAAAAAATCAAGAAAAGATATTTCTTATAGTACCAATTTTTAAATCTTAGGCTTGTCTGACAGAAGCTTTCGACCATCTTTCAATATTTTGTTTTTATATACAAGATGGTATAAGCTTACATACGTGTGAAAACTTAAGGTAGGTTGGTGTTTCAGTTTTGTCAATTTTATTAAATTTTGAGAAAAAAATATATGGCAACCCTGCGTCTACAGTAAAATAACCATATCATAATTTGTTGACTTGATTGAATATGTATTAGGACTATACGCAGTTAACGTGTTATATTTAATACCTACATCTGACTAATCAATGACATTTTCTAATACCAACTTTAAAAACACGTCTGGCAAGCTATTTTCGTCCACCAAAACTGGTCTGGCATCTTTTTTTTCATGTACAAAAAGACATAAGTTATTATAATATCAAAAATCAGCATTCTAAAAGTAGATATGTTGCATTTGGAAGTTATTTTACATTTCGAAAAAAATAGGTGGCAACCCTAGAATTGCGGAAATTTTCTCAGATCTTTATTTTTTGACTAATCTGTTCACGAATAAAAGTATACACTAAGTTTTAGCCTTGTACGTAAAAAATTTCTCAAGTTATCCAATATCTTTTATTAACCTTTAAGAGCTTTAGGCTCGTCTGGCAAGCACTTTCGACCGCCAAACCCGTCTGGCATAAATTTTTTCATGCATAAGAATGTATAAACTAAATTATAAATAAGTGTCAGCCTTGTGCGAGTAGGTTAATTTTGACCCTTTTTTTGCATTTTGAAAAAATCAGATGGCAATCTTTCGACCGCGGCAACCCTGCCAGACCGTGGTTTTCATACTTAACTAGTCCCAAATCAAGCATACACAAAGTTGTAGCCTTGTGTCTAGTAGGTTAGTCAAAGTGGCTGGTAGCTCTCCGACTATTAGGTATATTATTCCAAGATAAGTATTTAAGTTTGTTAATCTTACATATCCCCCTCCCCACAGGCGCGGATCCAGGATTTCGTTCAGGGGGGGGCAATTTTTGTGAGAATCCAAAATCTTGATGAGGTGTAAAGAAAATTAAGTACACTTAATACTGCTCTACACGCCTGCGGTCACACAAAGCAATGTGAATTGATGAGTTTGAAATTTGAAGAAAGCAATTAAGTCTTTCATAACTGCCACAGTGCCTCGAACAGCGGGTACTTTCAACTTTCTGAAATGAAGTTTTGCAGTTTGCTGCTTTAGCATGGTGTTTTTACAGCGTTTTTGAGTTCCCTCTGGGTCTGCGTAACTCCACAATTATGCTCGGAAAATATAATGGCACAGTTGTATGTTCCTATTCAGACACATGAGACATGAGACATGACGTTCGAGTTCGAAGGAAATTTCCAGCCTTTTTTTTAGCTGGGACAATCTAACGTAACTTTACCAGTAAAAGGCCGTTTTCGAGAATGTCATCAGCGTCAAAAATACATTTTGCGGAATGCTATCAAACGCAAACTGCAAAAGTTTTCTGTTCAAAATGGCAAATAAAAGTTTTACTGCATAAGCATTGTGTTCGATAATACAGTTGTCTAAAGGCACATTTTCGAAAACATCAGTGTGGTGCAATTCTGCAGTACCTACAAACATCGAGTTGGCAACCAAAATATTGAGAAGCCGGAGAACGTGTTCATAAACTTCAAATTCGTTTGCAAGAAAATTGAAGGAAATTGTTAAAAAAGACTTTGTGCAAACAAAACCATTGCATTAATTTGGCAAAAGCTGTATTTTAGCAAAACTAAATTCACAGATCAAAACCAAGATGAACCTTATCGTTTCCTCAGGTGTCTTCGTTCATCGACACAAAACCAAACTTTCCGACATTGAAATAATACACAATGATTATAGTGGACAATAGAAAGAAAAAAACAATCCTTATTAAACTTTTCCGTCCGACCTTCTCGGTTCAGCCTTCGATTGTGACTAATTTTCGTTATACATTTCATTAACAATAACAATATACTTAGCCTTCGTTAAGTTATTAAAAATGTTTCATATAAGCTCAAAAGTCAAAACATCGTTTGCCGAGTTGCCAGACTCATGCTGATCGATTCAATATCAATATTCGCATTGAAAAATGACGATCATTTGACAATCGAATTGGCGTTGATGTTTTCAAAAACGGCCAAAAACAACAATCCTTACGTGTAAAAGTTCCATCCAACTTCTCTTCGGCAGTGACTGCTGTGGTCGTTTCCTGGTTTCTCTCCAATCTTCTTCGTTAGATTCGTACTCTTCGCTAGTTTAATAATATGGAACACGGAAGTTCCTAAAACGCATCCACGAAAGTGAAAGAATGCTCACGAAAACTAACAAATTTCAAAAACGTATCTTATGGCTAAAACAGATGTGCAGCACGTCTGCACGCATCACTGTGTACAACGCCAAACTCGAAGCACATGAGCATACTCTTAAGGTGCGTATCCTTTTCAGAGTAAAAAGACGGTGAGCATCTCTGAAGAAGTTCTAGAGCGTTAAACTCGAAAGTGCACACAGACAAAATCATAAAATAAGCTCACCAGAGGAGAGGGGAAGACAGATATCCGAGAGTCACTCTCGAGAGTTTTCTAGTGGAAGTACTCCCCCAATGGAAACGCACATTTAAATATTTATCATAAACAGAACTCTATCACCCTTTTCGTATGAAGTTTTTTGGTATTTTTCAGTAACTTTTATAAACAAATGTAGTTTATTATTTTAAAATTAATTAGATGTCTTTATCCAGTAGATCCGAGCATTTTAAGCAATGTTAGAAATTTTTGAAGTTATTTAAATCGACGTAATTTAAAGATTTAATTTTTATTTTTAAATTAAAATCAACTTTAAGGTTGAAAAGTTAGATAAGTGCCCCTAACACCTCTCTCGTTACATTTAAATATAAGGTGGAGCAATAACTTTTTAAATCATAGTTTGTCAAATTGTAAAATTTTTCATTCACAGCATTTTGAAAAGTGAAAATCAAATCGATTTGGGATTCAATCTGCTTCCTAGTATGAAATAAATTGACTTTTCTCATAAAATGTTATACAGTATTGTAGCCGCACATATATCTTTTAATGAAAGGCCTTAACTATAAAGATCGGACATCTAAAACCGAAGTTATAAGTTTTCCACTCAGTCGATTTGAAGGCTATTTCTGCATAGTGGAACTTTTCTTAACTGAACTTGGTCAGCCATCGGCCAACGCACAACTATTCATTGCTGAAACGCTGCGCTGCCAAGAAAAAATTTTATAAACGTGTAACAAAATGACCTTTTTTTGATAAAATTTTATTAAATTCATATATATGCTAGAATAAATCTTGCCCAGGGGGGGGGCAATTGCACCCATTGCCCCCCCCCCCTGTATCCGCGCCTGCCTCCCCAGCACTTTGAAAGTGGATTTTTAAAAAAACCAAAGTAGGTTTCCAGTCAACTCTGTATTTAATGTAGTAGATTGTCAAATTCTGCTTCGACACCAATTTCTATTTTATTAATAAAAATATTTTTCCAACTTTTATTGGCTTTTCAAATTTTTGCTTCCAAAACGACTTTTTTCCACCCCCTTCATGCAAGGGGAGGGGTGGGAGAAAAACAATAATGTGGTCCTATCGTTTAAAGGGTGTTTAATCCAACGGGAGTTTTCGGGTCATCGTCCGACCCTTAGTTTTCGATTTATAAGCAACATTTCGGAACTGTGGCAACCCTTCTCTTGTCCTTCTGACAGTGTTGCCACACTTCTTAAAAGTAAAGTTAGGACATGAACTATTAGTGTACTAAAGCTCAACCCGTCAGGTCGAAATGAAAGGTATGCCCTCATATCGTACACTAACGCCCCTACTAATATGGGGTGTTTTGCATAAAATGCCTAAAAACGCTAGAGGGCGCTGGTTGGATCAAAACAAGTAAAAGAAATGTTAGGAGGGGGTGTAGCCTCAGGGTGTAGTATCTCCGTTTAGACGATTTTCTGAAAAATTTACCCAAAATAGGAAAATATTTATAAAAAATTTCAGTCAAAAAACTGCCATAAATTATTATTTTTAATATTTTTGACTGGCCGCTTTCAACTATGTGAAAGGACGTTCCAAAGTTCAACTCTAGTTAGTTTTAACGTTTATTTGCTTCCAAAATTTTTTTGCCGAAACTATCATCATTTTCTTCCACTTTTTGTAGAAACACCCATTTATAACAATCTCTATGCACAATAGGTAAAACTTCTTCTTCAAACACTATGGATACAGCTGACTCCACAATCCACATTAATACTTGAAGGCAGAATCATTTGGCAGGTTGTGTAAAAACAATAGGCCCTAATAAGATGACAAATTTTTGCAATAATCCTCTCAGTTGCAATAGTTCATCAATTGCCTAAAAAGTTGCTTGAGGATACCAAATATGTATTTCCAATGAATAATATACGTTTCAAAATAATATTCTTTAATTTTTTTTTGTTGGAACCTACTTAGTGAGGTTTGCTTTGGGCCACGAATTTTTTCTTATGAAGCCTCTTGCCTCCAAAATTAGATCTTTTTTATTATCTCGAAACCCTCTTTACCCACCAATTCAATTTAATGTTTAAAATATTTTTATTTTATTGCCCATAAACAAAAAAAGAAAAAAAAACAAAAAAAATACCTCTATAAAATGTTGCCCTCCTACCGTAACCAAACAATTCCACCCAATTCACCCTTTTTATGGGGGTAACACTTATATACTTTTTGCTACCCTTTGCCACCCTCTTCGAAGCAATCACACTGTGTTCCGATTAAATATTAACAAATCCTCACTAAATGGACTCCACGCGCTCAATTGCCATTCATGTGCTTGTGCTTCCTTTGGATTGTTGAGGTCGTATTCTTGCGCAGCCCTTATATCTTCTTTGCCCCCCCCCCCCCCCCCCCCCATTTTTTTTTCATCGCTTGTATGTTCTTCATTTGAATAAATCCACTGACCTAGATGTGATTGCTTGTGGGAATATAATGCCAGCAGGAATTCCCATAAAGTCACCACTTCGTGTATCCATATGTTGTAGAGGATACTCAAACTCAATCACGCGACTGGTCACAGCTATTCCCAGAACATTTTTATGGGACTTATAGTATTGTTGTAGTCCCGTTTGTCAATCCGTCGCTAGGATTTGCGAACAAACATGCGACAAAAATTGGATATCTCGACAGGGGTTTTAGGGATTGCGTGCAATGAATTACCTTTGAGTGCAGAGCAGACAGTGGACGATGTAGTTTTCCAAGGACTTAAAGAGGATCCCTCCATAACAAAAAAAAGGATTGAACAAAAAAAACAATACAAACACACAGAAAGAGATGAAAACACAGCCAGACATAGGTTAAGAATAATAAAATTCTAACGAGAAGTGAATGAAAACATTAGGACGTGCTTAGCTAGCCAAACCTGATGGCCACTTTGTTCGGGCATTTAGCAACACAAGATTATGCCAATGGGAGAAAGGTAGCGATAGATAGGTAGGTACTCGTAGCGTAGGTATAGGTATTCCAGAAGGATTTCGAGATGTTTGCGGAGGATTATTGTCGACCGAGGAAGCATGGCTAATTGCAGCTAACAGTAAATGTGGTGATTATCGTTCTCTACCTTTACCATTCTCTTTTAGTTTTCGTTTTCATCAACTATATGACAATATTTCGGTTGGGTGTTGCGAAAGCATTGAGTGAATTTTCCAGGTGGATGCGCTGCAGTCGCAGTGGGAGACTGACAGTGACAGCTTTATCGTTGTCTGTCAAATGGACGTGATGGGTGTTTTGATGACGGTATAATGGTGTTGTTTAGTGATTCAAGTCTGCTGGCAGGTTTTTTTCAGTTCTTAATGCAGTAATTGCTTTATTTTCTCGGTCAGTTGACAATTATTATTATGTTGGTGGGAGAAAACAGGTTTTTTGGAGTTAAATGAAAGGACATGGTGGTGGGTGATCTAAATACTAATGCATAGTGTGATAAATAAAGATGACTATGAAACCGTTATATAAATTTTGACAGTAGGTACCTACTTACCTTGACACTATGAATAAGAAAACAATTTTTAAGACCTTCAAGTTATGAAATAGGTATTAAGGGTAAGTTTTTCAATGCTGAGCAAATGTTGGAAACAAATCAAACCCGAGGTATCTTTGACTTTCATTTGTCAAAAATCTAGTTATACATTTTCAATTCGAGTTGCGATCATAGCGATATTGCTATTTCACTATCGAGATCAAGATGATCAAGCCACTATGTCTCTTTGATTTCAATAGATTCTAAGCACGCGTCTGTCAGAAATATCTTTTCATGTACCTAGTCACTGAGTTAACTCACCAATTTGGTAAATAATCTTCTTTCGCAGGCCGGAAATCAATTGTTAAATTCAACATTCCGACTAACCGCGAGTATGACAAGACGAAGAACTCTAGTCACTTGGTCCATTAGATTACCTGAGAACATTGAGGTAAGGAGAGCTTATATCTTGTGATTGACGCAAAGAGGCAAATCCTTTAGTTACTTATTTTGCTCCGGGGTGGACCGTCGTCGTCTTGTCTAAACACTTTTTTGACATCAAATGTATCGGAGGGGTCTTTGCCGATCTTGATGGAGCAGCCTGCATTCTCCAGCATCATCCTGTAGAATCGGACGAGTTTGGAGGGACGCCACGCCAAAACTAGACATTGCTCTGTATAGCTCCTCTATATAGATGCTGTCATACGCAACTTGAAATCGATGAAAAGGTAGTGGGTACGGATTTGAAACTCCTTGATTTTTTCCAAAATCTGCCGAAGTGCGAATATTTGGTTGATGGTGGTGGACTTTCCTGGCGAATGTCTTCAGGCTTCTGGAGTCTTGAAAGTACGGTAGAGAGCATCGTGTTTGCTATGCTTAGGAGGAGACTAATGCCTCTGTAGCTGGTGCAGTCCAGCAGATCACCTTTCTTGAGGATCGGGCAAACAATGCCAAGGTTCTATTTATTGGGCATGCTTTCCCCAGGCCATATTTTTCCGATGAGCTAACAATTCATCGCCAGCCACTTTGAACAGCAGCCAGCTCCAGCTGCTTTAGTGGACTTAAGTTTAGATATAGCTATCTTCACTTGGTCGAGATCAGATGAACGGAATTGTTGGCCTACGTAATCCAGCTTGAATGGTGCAAACAGCATGGCAGTGGAATTCAGTTCGTCAGTACTACAAAGTTCTTCTGATCTTCCTTGCAGGCCTGCAGGCATTGTAGCCTTGGGAGGTTCTTTTTCTTTTAAGTAAGGCTTCCGAAATTCAATTCTGCAAAAGCATCCCCCTATTTCCTAGATCACGCGTTGCTCATGCTCCTTCTTTTTCCTTCTGGGAGCTGGGTTTCCTCTCTACTCTTCTGACCGTCGCCTCGTCAAACCAGGGAATTCGCTGTGGTGGTCGTGTGAGGCCAAGCACATGAATGGGGGCACCTGTGATGGCTTCTTGAAAATTTTTCCGCTGGTTCTCGATGCTTGAAAGTTTTCGGTATAAGACTATTTAAGACGGAACGAGACACTCGATCAGAAAAGGACCTGGCGATTGCTTGTGACTGTAGCCGTATAAAATCGGACTTTCCTCACATTATTTCTCTGCTTTGGTATTGGTCTTGATATCCATAGCATTACCTTGGGTACAACGAGGTAGTGTACGAGTACGATAACTGAAATTAATATCCGTGTAGGTTGGCGATTTTACAGAAAACTCTTCGAACCTACCCTTAATGTGCAATGAGTTAACAATGACAGTAAATTCAGACCGGTCACTATAAGAACATATTGGATTTTTTTTCAAGACTTGATGAGTTAGTTTCAGTGGATATTTGATTCCAATAGGACCGCAAGCAATGGCTTGCTTTTCAAAGACATTGATGGCTATTTTGAGGAAACACTTCTCAAATCACCTCATCTCAATAAGTGAAGATTTTGAGTAACCCACCAGCTCTCCCGATTTGGGCTTTGCTATTTTTGTTAGGGTTTTCTTTTTATTCCAAGTTTATGTTAACCCTTTAAAGGACCGTATAAAACCTGAAGGCCAACATGCGGTTGCGATCTATATTGGCAAAACCTTTCATTAGAAATTATTTTTAGGCGGATAAATAATCCCAAGAAACGATGCTCAAAACATCATTCTTTTAAATTCTTCGTTAATCTAGGGTTCAGTCCTCCTTTTTCATACCAAAATGTTGTTTGACCCCTCTATATAAACCTCTGTCCCTCTTATTAAGTAAAAACTCAAAAACAGAAAACATTCAATTGTAAACTGTAAAAATATTTTCATTAAATATTTTAAAAAGCTTTTCCTTGAATACACTAATTTGAAGTAAAAAAATCCTTTCGAAGCTAAACGCGTCCACTCAATGAGCTACATCTCACTTCAGAAGCAAAAGTTTTCCTTCATCTGTCAGTTTGATTGGCTTTTTTGATTGTTTTTATAATAAAAAATCAGATGAAACTTTCTTACCTCACTTTTTCACTCTGTTCTTATATTTTTCAAAAACATATTCTGTCCTCATTTTTTGAACACTTGTTCCCCCTAGAAAACTCCCGATGTCCCCCTTTTCGTCATTTTGAATCTGGTAACCCTACGTTAATCCCTTTTGAGTATTTCTTCTTTATAACGGTGCTTTTTATAACAATTTGAACCTGGTGTGTGATGCATTTTAGAGAATAAGGTTTATTAAAAAAAAAATATATGATAACGTGAAATCATTGAAGTCAGCAGTTTATCAGATATGGTTACGACTCACGAATCCCACAAAGCATTGCGTGCAATGCCTTCATCATAAGGATGTTGTCATTCATATACTAAAGGGAGCTCTATCGAACAGTGACATGATTTTCATAAACTTAAATGTATTCTTAACATGGTCTTAAAATATGAAAATATAAAATTTCGTTGGCAAAGCTCTTTGACTCACCCTCGTAGTGTTAGACAATCAAATCATAACAAAAAAGAACACATTTGCTTTCACACTTTTTCGTGATGAACTCATATACCTACTCATACCTACAATTCTTAAGATTCTGTCATTTATATTCCTTACGCCTTACCACTCAACGTCCCACTGGATACCCTATGCTTTGAAGTCATACTTCGCTTGGCGCGTTTTAGAGTTGCGATGTAGGAATATATGGTACATATAAATGGACACGGTGCAGGCGGGAACTAAGTTCCTGGAAACGTGGTCCACTGAAAAAACTTTCTCAAATCAAATGCGATCTTAATCCATTTTGGCGAACTAGACATGGTTCCAATTCCAAGAGAAGAAGGAAATTTTATTCCAAAAAAATTGAGTGATTTTACTTCCCCTTAAATGTCCAATAGGCATTGAAATAAATCGATGTAAAACATTTACGTCAAATTGTATACCTACTCAACACGTGTTTATGTAGACAGACAATCGCCTCAAAGGTTATTATTGATATGACTTACAACTTTACTCAAATGACTTGACTTTTTATGTCGTTATGGCCTTATAGCCAAACCACAATCAAGCGTTCGGTCGCGCCGACTTTGACATATTGAATAGAAACAATGGGATCTTATGAGGCAATCTTAAATGTTACCTCAGGCGTCGGGCTTGCCTCAGATCGTAAATATCGTAAGCCTGAGCCAAACGCCCGAATAGATCTATTTTCTATTTCGGTGGCGCTTTGACAGCTGAAATAGACGTTTTCTTTTTTTTGTGTTATTCTCTTTTTGGTGCGGGAAGTGTTTTGATAAATATTTAATTCAATTTTATATCTCAGATACCTATAAAAGAGATTAGTAATTCTTTAAATAGTTAAACTAAAGATTGTGTGTTTGTTTTTATTAATAAATACAACGAAAACAGCAGCAATACAAATCATTGTACATGTTTGAAGCTGATTTTGTTGCAGTTCAATATGCAGATTGGATATAATAGAACTATGGCAATTTATTAATGTGTTTCTTTTATCCTTTTATTTACATATCAATTGAATAAAACGAGACAGTGTTAACAAAAAACAACCAAACAAATAAGCCAAATATTCCTGTGAAATTAATTGTTTTTGTTTAATTTTTTGTCATTTCCAAATACCTACAAATTTTCTTTTTAATATTTGACAGCTGTTTGACTGTTCTCTTTCTTGGGCATGTTCGATTGCCTGAATCAATTTAAGTTTCGGAGAAAGTGGTTACGTACACTGTGCCAGGTTCTGTAAAGATGAAAGCTGAAACAAAACACATGAGTTTCGTTCCATTTTTAAAAGTTTCTCGGCTAATTTTGTCGATGCATGTTATAAAACATGAACATTGGTTTGCGTTCTTCGAAAGCAATAAAAGTTTTTCAGTTGACATATATGGTTACTTCACGTTCACACATAAGGTTAGTTTGTTAAGGGTTCTGATAGCAAATTGTGAAAATTTGTGAAAAGTTCCAAGGAATTTCACTCAACTATTATGTATCAAAGTAAATAAAGCAAGTTGAGCATTTTTAAATAAATGAAATCCATACATTTTATTGAAATATGAATAGATGTCAAACGGGACTTAAAATAAAGTTCTGTCTTACGTATAGGGGGGTTTACATGGATCAACTGTATGTCCAACATTGTTGATAAACACTCATGTTTGGTCGTTTAAACGCAATAAAAAACCATTTTATCAACCGAGTTGTATGGTTTTCAAAATATTTGGAAAACTTATTCCAATTCCATCAAGCAATGTTGTCAAAAATGTTGATCCATCTAAGCCCCTCTTATAGAATGATTTCTTTTATCCCTTCTAAATGAGTTTGAAGCGGAAATTTGGTCTTTTGTTTCCTTCGCACCTAATTTCAAAAAGAGTCAGAGAAAGAGAGTCATCGTGTAATAAGGGTCTATAACCGTGTTGGTAATATGGGACCATTTTTGGAATGAGAATTTCTGTGTGGTAAAAATTAATGATAATTAACATATATGTACAGATTATGATATGTGGTGAATATATGTGATGCGGAGTGGTGTGGTTGTATTAAAATCCTTTTTCCAATTTTTATCTTTTTCGCATCGTACAAACTTCATTATGACACTTTGACATTTACAAATGTCAAAAAGGTGTGTTAAGTTCATTTTTGCAAGAACTGTCACTGTTTTAGTCGTTTAAACTGGATTTTCTTAGGGCCAGTTGTACATCCATGGTTCAGCAAATTTTAACTCGCTGATTTTGGCGGATTAATTGTAGTCCAATGATGGTTTAAGGTTCAAGTAAGTGGTATAAGCCATGTATGTACTTGAACCATTGTAACTTCGTAGTTATTTCGCCGAAATCAGTGGGTTAAAACAGCGGAGCCTCCGATCAAAATTTGAAACACGTTTGTAAAATGATTATCCCGATACTCTTGTTTAAACAAATTGTGAAATAGTTTCATACTAATATTAATCGACTAGTTATTTTAAAAAAATGTTCAGGATCCTGATTTTTCATTGCTTCATAATTGAGAACGAAAAACCATACGTATGCCTGCTCAAATTTAGCTCCTGATCCCACCGCTGCTTTTGTTCATAAATAAAAGAGAGACTTTTTGACCCCCTTTTCTGAGAAGAATTTTCACTGTGTTAATTTAAAGGAATAGAACTTTTGTTCTGTCATATTCGTAATTTGTCAACGCCCGAAGCTTGAAGCTACATTCTGTTTTGCAAATTTAAGGGTCGCGCTTTTTGACACAGATTATCGTAAAATCGATAAAACGCCCGTCAAAGCGCGACCGACCGAACGCGAGATTGTGATTTGGCCATTAAGACTATAAAACTGTGCTTCTCAACCCTGGATGGAAAGGCACCTGGAAGTTTTTATTGATTTCTTGGAGCCTTAAGATGCCAGGATCCTGAAAGCTATGTAGGTTCCGAACAGTAAGTTGCTTTACCATTACAGTCTTTCACCCCAACGCTAACGGAGCTCTCTTCTTTCGAGGAGAAGGAGGCCTTATATAACTGACTGAGTTCCGCTTATGAAAGTATACCACGTGTAGACATCATAATGGTAATTGCTTTGAATAATTATAATTGTAATTATTCAATGATAATAGGAGACTTGAATGCCAAGGTTGGCAATGAAAATGATGTCCACATGCATGTTATGGGAAAGCATAGTGCTGGTGACCGCAATGACAATGGCGAACGTTTTGTCAATTTCTGTAACGCCAGCCGCCTTGAAATAGGAGGAAACATGTTTGAGCACAATACGTGCCTCAAGGTAAGTTAGCTACAAACAAGCAACTTCCAACCAAATCGATCACTTCGGGATCAGTTGGGGATTTAAAAGCAGTCTCCAGGACGTTAGAAACAGAAGAATTGCAGATATGGGGATGGCCCAAGACCAAACCATCTGATGGTTGCTACCATAAGATTACGCACAGCTGCAGCTCGGAGATCCCAAGAAAGCACCTGAATGCCCAAGTTCAATACCGATAGACTTAAAGACAGAGTCCGCGAACAACTAGGGGACCACCTTTCACACGGATTGAGAACAATCAGTAGCATGTAACCCACATCCGTCAAAAACAATTGATGTGTTGTGAAAAAAGTTTTTATATCCGGTGCTGAAAGTATTGTCACCCGGTCGCAAGGAAGAGCAGTGCTTGGGATAAACGATCTAGAGTCTGCGTACTGCATGAAGATGAGAGAAGTTGAGCTTAGCGTGCAACGCGATGCGATAAGCGTAATCAACGCATTGGCAACAGAAACAGAAGAGGCTGCAAGTAGATGTGACAGCTGGACCAAAGGGCTAAAAGGTGTCCAAATCTCTTAACAACACCTGGCAAGAGACATAGACGGATCAAAAGGTGGAAGGAGCACTTTTCTTGGGTTTTAAACCGCCTTTTCAAGAGCGAAGTCAGCCCAACACCCAATGATCCATCCGTTGAAACAAATTCTCGAATATGCACTGTATCCCCCAAAAGAGACGAAATCTTAATCGAAATCAGGGCACTGGAGAACTGAAAAGCGGTTGGAATTGACGGTATTCCCAAATGGCTCTTTTGAGCAGTGCCAATAATATCCCATGAGCTCCTGCACCACCTCATTGAGAGAGCTTGGGAAACAGGGGGCTCTCCTGAGAAGTGAAAAAAGGGAATCATTATCAAGCTTCCAAAGAAATGAGACTTTACGCAGTGCGAAAACTAGATATGAATATGCGAGCTGCCTGTAGTAGACAAAAACCATCCTGGAACCTGGAGCAAATGAAATACCGTTTCGAAGATCTGGATCTTCCTGTGTGGACCACATCAACACCTTTCAGATCATCATCTAACAGTGCGTTGAATATCGATAATCACTTTACCTGCTGTTCATCGTCGTCGAAAAAACGTTTGCATGCAGCTGCAGATGGAGGAATTCAGTGGAATCTGAATCATACCTCAAACATCTGGACTACGTGGACCACGTTTGCTTACTCTTTCGTAGGATCGTGGATCTCGATCAATTGACAACAAGGGTGAAGAGAGAAGCTGAAATCGTTGGGTTTAAGATCAATATTGCGAAAAGGAATCAGCCTTGGACTTTCCTCATCTACCCAAGAAGATATTTCTGGACAACCCAGTAGAGATGGTAGAGGGTTTTCAATATCTTGGAAGTATTGTCTCTACTGATGGCAGGACCAATCTAGATATTATCAGCTGAATCTGCAAGGTAAAGGTTGCGTTTAGAATGCTGTCCCAAATATGGAGAAATAACTCTAAAAGCCTAAGTAGAAGTACCAAGTTACGACTATTCCGCTCCAATGTAGAAACGAGAATCTTTTACGGACAGAACTTGAAAAGTAACACCCGCTGTCTCAAGAAAGCTGCAAACGTTCGTGAATGGATGTCTGCGAAACATCTTGAGAATTTTCTGACATAACCGTATCTATACAATGATGAACTTTAGTAGGAAAACGTAAGTGGCAGTGGATTGGACATAAGGTTCGAAAAGGGACGAATGCGAGGCAGATGAATGGGCTGACCTAGAAGTAGATACTTGACGAAGAACGGTCTAAGTGGAATGAGCACAACTGGGAAAAAGTTGGAAAGAGCTGAGGTATACATCTACAGAAACCGTACACTATGAGGAGTAGTGGATGTACATGCGTACTAAGTAATCGCCTTAGACTGTCCGTCACACAGTGATTCGTTTGTTGAATTTTGGTGTTAAATATAGTTTCCCACACCATTTATAGATACAAATTATTGGAATTTGATACACTATATGATTTGGGGACCCTTTTAATTCAATGTAACTGCCTTTTTTATAGTTCAGACAGGGGCTTCAAATAAAGGTCAAAGCATGGTTCAAAAGTAAAATAAAACATTGTCCAAGACAGGAATTGAGTCAAGTTTATGTTTTGAATGTCATTAAATTAGTGGTTAAATGTATAAATTATAAAATAAATTGGGTGGCGCAACAGCTCGCGGAGAACCGGGCCTAGTGACTTACAACTTAAACCATTCCTGTGTGCGTGTTGTTGGCAGGAATGGAGGGGACCTACAATTTTATGCCGAGTCCGAACGGCTAAATGAGAAGCACTTTTTCATGACAAGTATACTCTTGGAGGATTTGTCAGTTCCTCGCAAGAGGCCGTACCTCGGATAAAACATTTCTGTTTTTATGTGGCACGGCTGGGAATCGAACCCACACCTTCGGCATGACAGTCCTACGCAATAACCATCATGCCACGAGGTACTACGGTTGAATGAATATTTTCCTATAAAACTGATTCCAATATCTACAGATTTCTACAAAATTTAAAAAAGCTAATCTAAAATATTGAGCAAAGTTTCCAAGTGATAAGAACTAATTTTAGTGCTATTTTTTTTAGAAATGGTTGTATTGGAAATAATATAAAACCTAATTTGATCCAATCTCGCAAAGAAATTTGACAATTTTGACATTTGGAAGTTGAAAACAAAGTTTTAGGTCATTTTCTTAAAAACTCGTAGTGAAAAAAAAAAATATATTTGTGTAACCAAAATTCAACAAACGGACCACTGTGCGCTGCCAGAGGTTTGAGATTGAATCCCAGCCTACCTCAGCAATAATATCTTTTCCACTTGCAAGAAAATGAATAATCCTTCAAAGGTATATCTTGTACTCTTGTCATCATAAATTGCTTCCCATCTTAGCCGTTTGGATTCAGCAGAAAATTATATCTACCGTTGCTGACTACTTATCTTCACTCATACAGAAATTTTTGAGAATATACTTAAGTCAAAGGCATGATTTTCATGACGAGCAATCGCACCACCAAATTTATTTATTAATTTTACTCAAATTCTGATTTTCCTATTAACATTAAAAATATCTCAAAAATTATAAAAACTAGAACAAATTCATTTCGAAAACTTATCTAAGAAAAATTATCGTAGCTAAAGGTACCTACATACTTTGTTTGTAGCTTTTCTGATATTCAACAAATTTTCCAAGTTTTTAATGCTCCTATAAGTCCTTTCCTATATATAACCATAAACTTCACTACTTTCTGATTAAATTATGTTTGTGTTGTTCCTTGGATATCCTTTGGAAAACTTTAACAACTCGAAGAAATCACAGCTGTTGCTTGCAAAACTTCTAATACTTTCAGATTTAAGTCAACTCTGATGGAAAAATTAACAGAATATTTACTTAGAAAATTTGCTCGCTTAAGCTCGAAAAGAAGCAAAAGAGATTTAGGAAGATATACACATAATAAGAACAAACAAATATATAATATATGGGGAAAGATCCTTCCTATCCTTCCGTGTCTGTGTGAAATCCTTTTTCCGTTTTCCTGATGAAAAAGCATAAAGCAAAAAGGCAACTTAAAGTTTTCTGTGTGTTTATTTAGGTCAGAAATTGGTCGAATTTTTGTTTACTTTGTCTTTTTTTTTTTTATATCAGATTTATGTGACTTCGTGCGTATAAAGGATTAAAAGTTAACCCAAAGAAATGACCAAGTTAGTGACCTTATGAGAATCAATGAATAGTTTTTGTAGAAGTTAAAGATAAGCTACCAAAAGGAGATCAAATTTGAACATGCCACGAGTGAAAAGTCTCAGGGAAAAGGGGATAATAAAAATAGGATTAATAAAGTTTGGTTTTTGTTTCGACGAATAAATTTGTTTCACTTCCCACAGACATAAAACATACATTAGGTATCAGCATTTATAAAGAAAAATCTTTCATTGAACTCATTTATAAGCTGAAGGTCTATCGAATGACAAAAAAAAGTAAAAGCTTCCCGAATTGGTATAACAGGGAAAGTGACGAAGGAACTTATAACACGATATCTGTGAAGTTTTTAATTGAATTTCATGGCGTAATTCTAGTCACGTATAATACCAAACACATACCACATTCAACATGGATGGCTGAGTGCCTGTGTGTGACAAGTTTGCGTGTGAAACTATTTATGTCAAGGAAAAAGACATTTAACTGTGAAAAACAAGACGTTTCGGTTAAGTGGTTGGCAAGGCTTAATAAGTTGGTATGGCTAAAAATTGATTTAGATTTATGTGTTTTTAAATAACGTTATGATAGATTTGAACGTGTTTAAAAATAATTAAAAGCTTAGAATACATTCCTAGGACCTATCCGAATTTTGTCCGTTTTGAGAAATTTTCGAAGGTAAAACAATGTCGCCTTTTTGTCAAAAAATGGGTGTTGTAACACTTTATGAGCTATACATATAATTGGAAAGGTCTCAATGAGTGTGCGTTTATTTTTTCTTTGGGCATAAACCTGTATCTCGTGCAGGTAAAGTGTTATAGCCCAATAACTGTTGCACTGCGCTATATTATCTTTGACAGTTATTGGGCTATAACACTTTCCCTGCACGAATTGCAGACATACACTCATGTAACAAAAAACAGCAAGCATTGAAACCTTTCCAATAATAAAAGTTATAAGGTGTTTAATCCCGGCTGAACTTTCAAAAGTGTCCCCATGATCACCTCCGTCGCAAGTACTACCTTCATATTACTTCAAGGAGGGCTACTGTTAAAGTTGCGGGTTCTGAATCGTCGCGAACTGGCTCTTCTATTTTTTTGGGTTAATCTGCGTCAGACGCACTTATTTGCTGTTATCGCTCTTCGTTTTCAAACATCTTCGGGATAATGATCTCCTGACTGAACCAGTTTTTCAGGCAGAGAATTTCCTCACCCAGACAATGTGGTAGAGGTCATCTGGTTTCGAGGCTCTAAACTGGCAGGAGGGGCTTCTTGGCTTTGCCTATCTTTAACAGGAAGGCTTTAAAGCAACCGTGTGTGATGGGGAATTGGTTGACGTATAGTAGCTTCATCTCCGATAAGCCTTGCAGTCCTTTTGCTTTCAGACTCCTAAATAATTCCTGCTAATTCTGTAGTGTAAATGCCTTTACTTCCACGATTGCTATATCAGCTCCGATTCCCGGTATCTCTCCGTGCACGTACTTGGTTCTGCTGCCGTTAATCCTGAACTACCAGGATGGCGGGCTCCGACACTTTGCGGTAAGAACTAGCCACCCGTTAGGCTTAGAATGCCAATTTTTGATATTTATTAATATACATTTACCTCCTCGACGGGTTTCCATCTTGTAGTTGTGGGGAGGCTTACGTTTAGGTTTTCATCTGGCCAGCTGTGAATTTCTTAGATCTGCTTGAAGACAGTTAACACGAGTACGGACAGACTCAAGACGAGCCGAACTTGAGGACTGCTCAAGGAAAGGTGAAGAAAGGAAAGGACGGCCTCTTGCCTCTGCCTGGTTCTCACCCAACTGCGAGTATGTCCAACCAAGCTAGGCCTGACGAAAATCCGTCACGGACGGTAAATATTGACACACTCAGGACGAGCCAAACTTGAAGACTGCTCAAGGAAAGGTGAAGAAAAGAAAGGACGGCCTCTTGCCTCCGCCTGGCTCTTGCCCAACTGCGAGTACGTTCAACCAAGCTAGGCCGACATTACGTTACGGAGTACGGACAAACTCAGGACGAGCCGAACTTGAGGACTGCTCAAGGAAAGGTGAAGGTAGGAAAGGACGGCCAAGGAAACTGACGGATGATCAATGGCAATTGATAGAACTTAGCATTCTGGACGGGGTAAACGAGGCTATCGTCAAGAACAGGCCTCCGCCACTCTTCGGTAGCCTCAGCACTGTCCACGGATTCAAGGTGATGACATGTGAAGACGGTAACACTCTCACATGGCTCCGAGAGTTCATCGAGAAGACCGAAGCTCCTTGGCCAAACGCTGACTGTTTATAAATAGAATTGATTGATTTATGAATTGCATCTCTTTAACCTAAACTACATAAATGAATTTATAACTTTTAAAATTAATTAATGTCCCAAATGAAACAAACATTGTTAACTTACACTATCTTTGAGCAAATTCTCTTTTGTTAATTGAAATGTCATTTGAATTATCTCTTTATACCCATTTTCTTAATTGCTGTTGCTAGCTGCCTGCGATTGCCTGGAATAATGATCTGTCCTTTTTGAAGCCAACCATCACAGCAACCAGTCGCAGCAGCAGCAGCAGTCTAAGCAGCATAATAAGTATACACACAAAACACTATTTAATTAATTTATTAAAAAACACAAAACACGAACATATACACTCTTTTTATTTTAAAGGAAACATAAAATACAGTCCACAAAAAACATTAAATCATTAAAAAACATTTTGGTCCTTCGAGCCGGATTAAAAGTGAACATCAGTGCGGTACAGTTTCATTAAAATTAATCACGTGAATAACTCTACATAATAAAACCTGAGTCGATTAAATCGATTCGGTTACTTTATATGCTTTCAGTTTATGATATCCTCGTATGGAAATCTTAACGAGTTGATAAAATTTACAACAATTGTGCTGCCAGAATTTAACATATATACATATATGTATTATACATAATCGTGTCTATACACCTCAAACACGTGTCATAAGTTTTATAAAACTTTTATTGCGAACTTAAACATTAACTTTTCTGTGCGTGAATTAAGCATTTTATCGCTTTAATCTTGGACATTTGTAACAAATAAATTTTTTTGAAACAATGCAATTTGTTAAGGGAAAACGTGGTCGCGCAAAGGCTTCGCTTACTAATCAGTTAGCATTTTCGGAAACAATTGATGATTCCACTACGGTTGCTTCCTTAGAAATTCATTTAGCTAGGGTTTCGGAAGCCTGGTCAGAATTTAATTCTTTGTCCGATCAGCTATATGAATTTGTTGACGAAGAAGGCTTCGTTGATCCAGAATTAGAATATTCCGAGTACGAGGAAAAATATGTGACCTCACATGCCGCGATAACCCACGCGATTCGCGCCAAGACTCCCGTTTCTAATGCGCCTCCAGCTCTAACCGCAGCTTCCATCGGCGAATCTATTGCCGAGCAACAAATAGAACTATTGAAAAAGCTTGATAACAACAAATCTCCGAAATCTGTGCATCTTCCTCAACTTCACGTGCCTACTTTTAACGGTGATTACAAAGATTGGCCGGGATTCAAAGATATATTTCTCGGAACAATAGATACCAATCCTTCGCTTTCTGGAACTCAAAAGTTTCAATACCTCAAGTCTTTTCTCGGTAAGCAACCTGGAGACCTGTTTAAGAACACTCCATGTACCGACAAAAACTACGTGGAGGCATGGGATAAGTTGGAAGAGCGTTATGATAGGACAGTTTTGATTATTCAATCGTTCATTGAAACTTTTATTTCGCTACCTACAACAAAGTCTAATCCTACGTTGCTTCGCAAAATAACCGATGATGCGGATGAAGTGATAAGGGGACTTAACTCGTTAGATTCTACGTCTAGGGATCCTTGGCTTATTTATATTTTGCTGCAAAAACTAGATTTCGAATCTAAACAAGCTTGGGCTAATGAGGCAGGGTCTAGAACGGATTTAACCATTCATCAATTTCTCGAGTTTCTACAAACCAGGTGCAATTGTCTTGAAGCTTGCTGTCCAGTGCCTAGTTCTACTAAACCTACAAAGGTTCAAAAGGGCTTCCGTTCTCACATGGTTGAAGCTAAAGCAGGATGTCCAAAGTGTAGTGAGGACCATCAGCTTTTCTCTTGCAAATCATTTATTTCGCTAGGCTGTGAAGCTCGTCGTGATTTTGTTAGGGAAAATAAACTTTGCTTCAACTGTTTTCGTGCAGGACACTCTTCAAATAAATGTCGTTCATATTCACGGTGCAAGATGTGCAACAAACGGCATCATACATTGGTGCACCCTACTGAAATTGTGGCACCAAAAATCTCCGGTGGTGAAAACCAGGAAAGCAACTCTAATGCTACTTCGTCGTCGCGTAGTTCTGCTTCTAATTCTCCGATAGTTAATTGTCATTCGCTGGACCCATCTCGTTGTTTTGCTACTCTTCTTCCTACAGCTTTGGTCAGAGCTCGGGATAAACAAGGAGCTTATCATGATGTTCGCGTTTTGCTAGACACCGGATCGCAAGTCTCTTTCATAACAGAGCAGATCGTTCAACTTTTGGGATTATCACGGAAACCGTCGCGAATTCCTATAATGGGCGTTGGATCAATATCAGCTGGTGTTACCAATGGTGTGGTATCCCTTAACTTATCATCACGATTTGATACAAACAACATTGACATAAATTGCTATGTCATCTCTAAATTAACTTCATTGATTCCACCAGTCTCCACCTCACAATTAAATACTTTTGATTACCTGTCGCTTGACTTAGCTGATCCTAGTTTCAATAAGCCAGGACGTATTGATATTCTTATAGGCGCAGACAGGGTGTTCAATATTTTTACTGGATCTTCTGAACAAAAGGTTAAGGATGTTCCTAATTGTGTTTCAACTATTTTTGGTTGGGTTATAGCAGGTGGTATACCACAGTTGCAGTCCTTTAACAGCCAGGAAGTTAAAAGTTTTCCTACGCAGCTTGATTTTTCGCAGGAGTTTGATCTTGAAAGGTTCTGGCGACTTGAAGAGGTTCACTCCGAACCCACTCTATCGGTAGAGGAACAACAAGCTGAGGAACATTTTGTTTCAACTCATAGTCGTGCTTCTGATGGACGTTATGTAGTGCAGCTGCCGTTTAAAGGAAATTCCACTTCGAATCTTTGCAATTCTTTTGGCATTGCTCTAAGTCGATTACGCTCAATGGAGCGTAGGTTTTCATCGAACCCTGAATTGAAAACTCAATATATTAGCTTTCTTAACGAATATCTCGCATTAGGCCACATGGAGGAAGTACCACTACAAGAAATTACACAACAACCTACCAGCTTTTATTATTTGCCTCACCATGCGGTTATAAAAAGCGATAGTACTACCACTAAGCTACGGGTAGTATTCGACGGTTCAGCTAAACCTCATCATTCTGAAAAATCTTCTCTCAACGAGCTTCTTCTTGTTGGACCCACCATACAACGCGATATTTTTGCTATCTGTCTTCGAAGTCGTCGCCATATATATGTTATCTCCGGGGATATAGAAAAGATGTTTCGCCAGATTTGGGTTGCTCCAAACCATAAAAACTACCAGAGAATCATATGGCGTTCTTCTCCTGAAGAACCAATTAAACACTACAACTTGTTAATGGTTACCTATGGTACTTCGGCGGCACCCTTTTTATCAGTACGCACCTTAAAACAACTAGCACTTGACTATGCTAAAACCCACTCTCAAGCCTCTAACGTTATTCTTAACGATTTCTACGTCGATGATGTTTTCTCGGGAGCAGACACGGTAGATGCCGTCATATCTCTTCGGAATGAGCTTGTTGAACTCCTGAAATTAGGCGGTTTTAATTTACGGAAGTGGACAACAAATTGTTGGCCTCTGTTACTCTCATTACCAGAGGAGCAACGCGAGCTGTCCCCAGTAGAATTTGAGGAATCAAGTGTGGTAAAAGTTCTTGGTTTACAATGGTGTCCGTCCAAGGATTGCTTCTCCTACAAGGTTGTTCTTCCTCATCCAACATCTTCAACTAAACGTCGTATTCTCTCCGATGCTTCTCGTGTGTTCGACCCCTTAGGATTTCTTTCACCAATTGTGGTCGCGATCAAAATATATTTCCAGGATTTATGGCGTGAAAAATTAGGTTGGGATGAAGAAGTTCCTGACGAGCTCGCTCATCGCTGGAACAACATTCGTGATGAACTACACATGGTGGAATCAATATCCATTCCGCGAGTCTTATGGTCAAACAAAAAAGGCTGGGAACTTCATGCGTTTTGTGATGCTTCACTGGATGCGTATGCAGCCATTGTTTACTGCCGGAGTGTCAATGAAGATGGAGATGTCACGATAACTATTGTAGCAGCCAAAAGCAGAGTTGCTCCAATAAAAGTTTTGTCGCTTCCAAAACTTGAACTTTGTGGAGCTCTGCTGCTCACACGCTTAATTAATAAAATAAAAATCTCTTTGCAGGAAAAAGACCTCCGAGTGTTTGCTTGGACAGATTCCGCGATTGTTCTCCATTGGATATCTGCTCCTCCTAAAAAATGGTCTGTTTTTGTTGCTAATAGAACTTCGGAAATACAATCATCGATTCCATTCAAATGCTGGAACCATGTGCGCTCACAACAAAATCCAGCTGATGTAGCTTCGAGAGGAATTCTACCATCACTTTTATCATCTACAGACATCTGGTGGGATGGACCATCTTGGTTGAAAAAGGAACCTACTGAATGGCCGGTATCACGGTATAGTATGGAGGATTTTTCTGCTGAAGAATTGGAAGAACGAAAAGGTACAAAAGCTCAGGTATTTGTTTCAAAATTAGACACTGAAAACATATTCGAAAAGCTCATGTCCAAATTTTCAAATTGGTTTAAAATCGTTCGCGTAGTGGCGTATATATACCGGTTTTATCGAAATTCTCATTTTAGACAAAATAAAGAATCTTCCCCTTTTTTATTTGCTCAAGAAATAGCGGAGGCTAAAACTCTTCTTATAAAAAGTGCCCAGCTATCTGTTTTTAATTTCGAAATTAACCTTTTAAAGAAAGGCAAAGAACTTCCGGCAAAAAATAAGCTCGTAAATCTCGCTCCGTTTCTTGATAAATCAAATATTCTACGTGTCGGTGGACGTATTGAACATTCTGACCTATCATACAATGAAAAACACCCTGTTATCTAGTGTAAATCACATCCAATTGCAGAACTAATTTCCAATTACATACATAAACAATATTTACACGCCGGAGTTACGTTAATGATGGCTCTAATAAAACAAAATTTCTATATTCTTGGTTGCAGAAATCTTCTACGAAAAATATTTTATAGTTGTACCCACTGTTTTCGACAGCGACAAACGACTTCTAGTCAACTGATGGGTAACCTGCCAATAGAACGCGTACGATTTTCACGACCTTTCAGTAAAGTCGGTTGCGATTATGCAGGCCCTATAACACTTCGCCTAGCTCGTGGTCGTAATCCGAAATTTGTAAAAGCTTACATCGCTCTTTTTGTGTGCTTTGTTACCAAAGGAATTCACATCGAATTAGTTAGTGATTTATCGACGGATGCGTTTCTCTTAGCCCTAGATCGGTTCGTTTCTCGTCGCGGCAAACCTACGGAAATATGGAGCGACAACGCTACTAACTTTCACGGTGCTAAAAAGAAACTTGGAGAACTATACGATCTTCGTATGAGTCAACAGCGGAACAACATAATCATCGATCATCTCTCCAAAGATCAAATCACCTGGAAATTTATACCACCCTCCGCACCTCACTTTGGCGGGCTGTGGGAGGCTGGTGTAAAATCCGTTAAGAGTCATCTCAAACGCGTCATTGGTGATCACCGACTTACATACGAAGAGATGTACACTCTTCTAGCCAAAATCGAAAGCCTACTTAACTCACGTCCTATGTGGCAAACCTCCGACTTCGAACCTATCGCTCTTACTCCATCACATTTTATGATAGGAGAATCTTATTCTGCAGTCCCTATACCTGATGTTTCTTGCAAAAATGTTTCAATCAAAAATAACTGGTCTCTTTTACAGGCACTTATGCAGGGCTTCTGGAAGCGCTGGCACCAAGAGTACTTGACGTCATTGCAAAGCCGACCAAAGTGGCAAAAGATCCAACGAGACTTCCAAATTGACGATATTGTTCTATTGAAGGAACCCAATCTACCTCCATCTATGTGGGCCCTTGGACAAGTTGCTGATATCCATCTAGGACCAGACAAAAGATGTCGAGTGGTAACGGTCAGAACCAAGACCGGAGTTTATGTTCGACCAGTAGTGAAGGTTGCAGCCTTGCCTTTTGCTGAAAGACCGGAGTCTTCCAGGGGGGGCTGAATGTTTATAAATAGAATTGATTGATTTATGAATTGCATCTCTTTAACCTAAACTACATAAATGAATTTATAACTTTTAAAATTAATTGATGTCCCAAATGAAACAAACATTGTTAACTTACACTATCTTTGAGCAAATTCTCTTTTGTTAATTGAAATGTCATTTGAATTATCTCTTTATACCCATTTTCTTAATTGCTGTTGCTAGCTGCCTGCGATTGCCTGGAATAATGATCTGTCCTTTTTGAAGCCAACCATCACAGCAACCAGTCGCAGCAGCAGCAGCAGTCTAAGCAGCATAATAAGTATACACACAAAACACTATTTAATTAATTTATTAAAAAACACAAAACACGAACATATACACTCTTTTTATTTTAAAAGAAACATAAAATACAGTCCACAAAAAACATTAAATCATTAAAAAACACTGACCTTCGACTAATTAGTAAGAAGGAAATCAGCGAACTGAGCAGGCCAAAGGCAGTGCTGACACTTAAGGGACCCGTGATACCAAGACACCGGATAGAGCGGAACCTCAAGTCCCTGAACACCGAACAACTCAGCCAGAATTGGGAGGTTGTTCAGGTTAACGAACCAACCAAAGATGGCACCGAAGTGATTGTGAGTCTAAGCCACAAATCGATGCCACTTTTGCGGAAAATTGGCTACAAAGTGTGCGTTCGTACAAACCGATGTAAATAAGGAGGTGGTATTTTATTTTTACAAATAAATCTTCATCATAGTAAAGCTGCCAGCGCCAACCTGGTCTACCTCATGGAGAGTAGACAAATAGACATTGCCCTAATTCAAGAACCCTGGATATCAGGCGGCAGAATTAGGGGGCTCCACTCAAAAGGACTTACACTGTTTAAATCCTCTAACACAGGTACCAACAGTAATTATAGAACATGTTTTGTAGCTAGAAAACAGTTTAATCTTTTTCTTATATCCACAAACAGTAACCTAGATCAAACTGCTATAAAGTTGGAGCACGATGGGCTTCCACCGCTTATCTTGGCATCATGTTATATGCCGTACGATGGGACGGAGGGACCTCCTGCAAATATCACGTGCCAACTTGTTCAACGCGCAGCTGTGGAGAAATGGGACCTTGTGATAGGATGTGATTCTAATTCACATCATATTCAATGAGGCAGCACTGATACCAACGATCGGGGTGAGTCTCTTTTTGAATTTATCATAGAAAATAACATACTAGTAGCGAATAGAGGTAATGAACCAACATTTGTCACTAAGAACCACTGGAAAACCTTCTGCGGTGAAATAGAAGGCACCAATGAATCAGCTAGACTAAGGAAAATTCTCTCCAAAGAGCCATCTACCTTAGGTTCCTTAAAAGAACCAAGTGGCCGCTGGACAGAATCATGCAGTGAAACTCTAAAACTCTTAGTTAATGCTCACTTTCCCGGGTGTAGCTCTAACCCAAGCTATAACCAGGGAACTGAGATATATTATACAGAGCACAGAACACCGTCGGACATTGTAACGGAAGACAAGATTAAATGGGCAATAAACTCTTTCTCCCCTTACAAATCCCCGGGACTAGATGGCATCTTTCCAATGATGTTACAAAAAAGTGAAAACCTGATTACTTCACACCTGAAAAACATATTCTCAAGTAGCCTCAGATGGGGATATGTACCTCAAGCATGGCGTGAAGTCAAGGTTGTAATTATCCCTAAGGCTAGTAAGCCCAGCCATACGGAGGCAAAAGACTATAGACCAGTCTCACGTCGTTTACTCTTAAAACTTTCGAGAGATTGTTGGACATCTATATTCGCAGCTCACTGAACCCGGAGGTGATTTCTCCAATGCAGCATGCCTATATGAAAGGCAAAAGCGTAGAAACTGCACTTCACTGTGTTGTTAATACAATTGAAAAAACTCTCAAAGACAAGGAATACACTCTTGCTGCCTTTCTAGATATTGAAGGAGCATTCAATAATGTGGAAAACGATGCAGTTAAGAGAGCCCTTGTAGAGCTGAATATAGAAAACTCAATTATAAATTGGACTATGTGCATGTTAAAAAACAGGCATATTAATACAGAACTTGGAGATTCCCCTTTAAAAGTATCCACATCCAGAGGAACACCCCAGGGAGGGGTGCTTTCTCCGCTTCTTTGGATACTAGTTATGAACGAAATTATTGTGAAATTAAAATATAGTGGAGTCAAAGTAGTAGCTTATGCAGATGACCTAGTACTACTTGCGACAGGTAAATTCCCATCCACTATTAGTGAACAAATAGAATATGCCCTGTCAAAGGTCAACACATGGGCAAAGAATTGTGGTCTAATGGTCAATCCACTGAAAACTGAATTGGTTCTCTTCACTAGCAGAAGAAAAATACCAATGTTTAGATTACCATCAATTGCAGGGACTTCACTCAAAATCTCGGATCAGGCCAAATCAAAATCTCGGATCAGGCCAAATACTTGGGTGTGATCCTTGATAAGAAACACTCAACACTAAAGAGAGAGCAAAGAAAGCTATGGTTGCGTTCTATTCCTGCAACAGGATCTTTGGAAAATCCTGGGGACCCAATCCAAAAATTATCAGGTGGATGTACACGGCAATAGTTAGACTGATACTTACCTACGGTAATGTAGTTTGGTGGAACGCGCAAAGCAACAAACCTGAAAACCTTGACAAAAGTTCAAAGATTAGCATGCGTAGGTATTACGGGGGTGTTGAAAACCACTCCCACAGCGGGACGGGAAGCGATACTCAACTTGAGACCCCTAGATCTATTCGTGCAAGAATCTGCAGCATACAGTGCCCTGCGCCTAAGCCAGACTAAATGCTGGAAGCAAAGCACATCAGGCCATACTCAGATTCTGCAGAGATATGTGGGAAATAATGTTTGCACACACTACACAACATCCCATTTAAACTTCAACAGACCCTTCACTACCTCTTTTCCTAATAGAGAGGAGTGGGAAAACAACCAACCTTTCAGTAATGCATCTACGATAACTGTCTTCACTGATGGTTCGAAGATGGACACTGGAGTTGGTGCTGGAATTTTCTCGGAAACTCTGGGACTAGCTAGCTCCTTCAGACTTCCGGACTTTTGCAGTGTCTTCCAAGCCGAGGTCTTGGCAGTGACAAAAGCAGCTACGCAAATATCAATGATGGCGATACAACGAGCTGATATCACCCTCTTTATTGATAGCCAAGCAGCAATAAAAGCAATTTCTGCCACCGAGATACATTCGCAGCTTGTGACTTGCTGTCGCGAAGAGCTTAGGGTTCTTGGCATGCAGCATAACATTAGACTCTGCTGGGTTCCCGGTCACAGTGATGTACAGGGAAACGAGAGAGATGATGAGCTGGCGAGAACGGGTTCGTCACTTGATTCAAGTCAAGCCGAACAACACATCAAAGTACCAACCTGTAGCATCAAACAGGATATTGGTAACAAAATATTAGAAAAAACCAATGAAAGATGGAATCTGCTTGAAACATGCGCCACATCTAGAAAGTTATGGCCAAATTTCAATAAGCAGAGAACAGACAAAATTATGCAAATGGATAAGAAACATCTCCGTTCCCTTGTCAGCAATCACCGGACACAACCTACTGAGATACCATAAAAAGAAAATGAGGCTCAGAACTGATGACCTTTGCAGAGGATGCAGTGACGAAGAAGCACATGAGGATACCTTACACTTCCTTTGCCACTGCCCAGCACTCTGTCATTTAAGTAAGAAACACCTAGGAAATTATTTCTATGATGACCTAGAGGAACCTTCTGGAACTTCGGCTAATAGCCTTCTGAATTTCATAAACGCCTCTAAATGGCTTGACTGCTAACAGAACACATAGGTTTTTACATTAAGTGCAATACAATTTCCTAGGGTATCACAACGGATCTACATAGATCTAAGTGTGACGGTAAGGAGATCAACTGTCAGCCCTTCTACCTAACCTAACCTAATATACATTTACAAATTTGTTTTCAAAAAAATCATCCCGTTTTCAAAATATTGAATTTTCAAAAAAAAATGTTAAATATTTTTTAAAACATCCAAAATTTATTTTTTTCTCAAAATTTGTATATGGAATTTTATTGACATTTTAAAGAAGCTTTTGAATAAAAAAATTTGATTGAAATAGGTTGAGCCGTGAAAGAGAAAATAGAAAAAAAACGCTATATGGCAGGTACCGTTAATAACAGTTTTTTGAAAATTTTGCTTCATACCAAAAAGTACACCATGTATAGGTATCTACAATAACACACTGATTTTTTGATCAAAATAGTTGGAGTCGTCTTTGAAATAAATAAGCTTTTTCTTTACGGTTGCATGGCAGGTACTGTTGTTTTTGAAGCCAAAAACAAATTTCAACGTCCCCTCTGGAGAGTTACAAAAAAATCTAAACTTCAAAAAGGCTATAAGTTGGGGTACATACAGACAGATAGACAGACACACAGAATTGTTAAGTCCACTTTTTTCGTTTTCCTGTGTTAACGTTATGCTAAGTTTGATCAAAATATCGAATATGGTTTTGAATGAGTGTATAATTTTTCATATTCATACACACAAAGTACCTATTTTCATTAAGGTATTCCTTATAAGGATCATTGTTTAATTTGAGTTGGTGTTGGTATGCCCCCTAATTTGTTCCAAAAATTACTATTAAATTTTAGCTCAGCCTCCAAGAGGAAAAAAGTATTATTTGGGAAAACACATGTAAAATGTCTGTGAAATTTTGAATTGGTACAAATTTACAGTGACGAGCAAAAGTGGACAATTGTTTATATTCATTTGTAAAAGTTGGTGCGAACTAAGCATTGTTAGCCGAGGGGAAAAAAATTTATTTTTTTATTTTTGTATAAAATCAAATCCTATTTTCTTAAATTAAATTAAAAACAAAATATTACAATACACTGAAAAAAAATATTAAATGAATTTTTGTACTTGGCCACTTTTGCTCGTTTCAGGATAAAATTTTTGTCACATTATTTATTCCATAAATCTTTGTTCTTTATCACTTGCAAACACCTTTTAGGCAGGCTCTCTACCAAATTGCGAATTTATTCGTCGTGTTGGATGGATAAATTTTATAATCTATAATTATCTAGTTGCATTATTTAAATCTGATATCAGACTTAGAATTCTGATAGAAAAAAAAGTTAAATTACCATTTTTTTTTATTTATTAGGATATTATAATTGGTACATAAATAATGATAGTTTAAAAGTTTTTCCAACTGTCAACTATCAGAATTATTAGCCTGCTGTCAGATTTAAATACTGCAACCAGAAAAAATATCAACATTATTAAAACTATTGCTTTAGATAATTTTTAAACTTTTCGAGTTTTTGTTGAGTAATTGACCTTACATTTGAGTGGCAACTTCCGGTGTCAAAATTGTCAAATTTCTTTCAGATTCAATCAGATAAGACCTAAATATAATTTCAAATACAAACATTTAAAAAAAGAGCACTAAAATTAGTTCTAATCCCTTGGGAACACTTCTCAACATTTTGGACTATCTTCTTTTAATTTTGAACAAATCAGTATTGGATTTCTTTTTTATATGAAAGTATACATTCAGCCACTTATTTAAGGATATTTCATACATAAACTAGACTCAATTTCTGACTTTTTAATTTTGAAATTTGGGACCATGTGCTGACCTAAACTGTGTAGCCCTTTTTTGAAGTAGAAAAAAAATAGGCAGTACCATTGAATTCAGAATCCCCAAATCACTACATGTACCAAATTTCATTAATTTGTATTGAGGCATGGTAAATGATTTTGTCGCCGAAATGCAATGAACGGACCACTGTGCGCCCTCACCGCTACCATTATATCCTTTACAATCGGCCTCAATGATTCCGATAACTTTTTTCAGTATGTAATTTTTTCGATCAAAGTTATTATGATACTACTGCTAAAAACACACAGAATATTCGCGTTATATCAAAATTTATCAAATTGGAGCCAAAACATCTATTAAAATTATCTAAGGTTTGATTTTGGGATGAAGCTGGGCCCCAGGGATATTTTCGAAACAAACATATGTACATTGATAGAATTCTGTTATCGAAATGCATTTAAGTAAATAAATAAATAAAATAAGTGTTTTTAAGTTATTCAAAATAATATCTTGCATTTATCGTTAAAACTTCAAACAAGTTAGATGTTATCCGTAACTTGTGAATCAAGGGTGTAACTACGAAAAGTAAATGCAAAAATGATAACTTGTTTTTAGGTCAAAGCGTGACACTCGCATTATTATCAGAAATAAGAATAAAATAACATCTACCATTGTACTGTCTAAAGCGAAAATTTTTCGCGCCACAACGCATTATTATCACGTAGTTTTCAACATACCACAACATAATTTGATACCATATAAAAAATTCATTAAATTTCGAAATTCGTTATTCCCTATATTCTGCATATTGATTCGTGTTGATTAATTAGTATTGTTTTGTGATGAGTATGCAGTGAGCAAGAACCAGCTGGAAGGTAATTGTAAAAACTAGTTCGATTCCTCTGTTCGCTAGTAGACATGCATATTGCCATTGACGATGTGATGTTGGTGGAGGTGGTGATGTCAGACTGAAATTCTAATAATTACGAGTAGAATAGAAACATTAACAATGCGTAAAATTCCATTGATTTGTTGAAACTCATTTTGCATTCTAATGCTTTGGAAATAACCATCTCATAAAGCTCAATTCAAGTTAATTTGAGTCCCACTTGCCAATATTAAATATTCGGGTAGCACTAAATAGGCCTTTATGTTGGCAAAATTTCCATCAGTGGATATTCTCCTATTAAAAATTAAATTTGAGTTAGTTTAAAACAAAAACAAAACAGATTTGAATATTTAGATTTTTGGAATTTGAATCGAAAAAAGAGTCCAGTCAACGAAGGAAAAATAAATGCAATAAATCATGCTCTCTGGGTTAATATTTAATGTGGTAGGGGTGACCCCCAGGTATAACATACTAAAAGTCCCCAGCCCAGAGACGCGAGCTATAGCAAGGAATGGGGGTAAAGGTCCCCTTTTGTAATATTTGGAGAATATTTTGAAAACTAAGCGTTTGAGCGGAAAAGTGTACACTACAAAATGAAAGAATAATCAATTTCCTAAAAAAAAAGTCGTATTCTAATTTTCGGTAGGAGCAAGGTTAAGAAAGATACGGGGAGTAGAAAATTCAAAAAACTGAAAAACAATGTTATCGTCTTACGACATCAATGGTTTTTGATCAATTAACCCAGAAATAACCGGAAAAGTACATATATATTGATTCATGGTCATTTCAATGACGTCATGGGAGCAATTTGAAGTGTACAGAAGCTGGTTGTGTTTAATATGTCCTTATTTATTTTTTTTTTGATACAGTTTTTATTTTTATATATTTTCTTCAAAGGTAAGAAGTTCACAGAATATTTCCAAGTTACAGGTCAATACTTTATGAAGCATTTTTGGGCATATCCTAAGAAATAAATTCTTTAGAAGGGGAGGTGTATTTCCCCCTTTTTTCTTTCTGAAAACAGAAAAATAGTTATTTAAAAACAACGGAAATACTTACAATATTGTGGTATAATCTCTTTTAAAAGCTTAAAACAGATTCTTTTATTATATAAGTAGTCAAATCAAGTCGAATGCTGAAAACCAGACGGTTGTAGGGTTTCTAGTTTTTGAGAGAATTGAAAATAATGAAAACTCCTTTTTTTAAATAATTTTTGTTCACTAATTGTTACTAAGTGTTTCCGAAAAATAAGTAGTTTTCATAATTTTCAATTTTCTAAAAAACTAGAAACCCTACAACTGTCTGGTTTTCAGCCTTCGACTCAAGGCTAACAGCAAGAATGAAGGATAAAAGAAAATTTACTACTTTGTAGTGTAAAATAAAAGATGAAAAATTATTTAAAAGCATTTTCCATTTTTTTTAATAATTTTGAGTTTTCAAACGAATTTTTCAAAAATTGTTGACTTGATTTCTATTTTCAGTCAATGTTTAGGGAATTCATCCCCCTTATAGAAAGGAGGGGGAAATACACCTCCCTTTCTAAAGAATTTATTTCTTAGGATATGTCCAAAAATGCTTTCATAAAGTATTGACCTGTAACTTGGAAATATTCTGTGAACTTCTTATATACCTTTGAAGAAACAGTGTTTCTCATATAAAAATAAACACTGTATCAAAAAAAAATAAGGACATTTTAAACACAACCAGCTTCTGTACACTTCAAATTTCTCCCATGACGTCACTTAATTGACCATGAATCAATATATATGTACTTTTCCGGTTATTTCGGGGTTAATTGATCAAAAACCATTGATATCGTAAGACGATAACATTGTTTTTTAATTTTTTGACTTTTCTACTCCCCGTATCTTTCTTAACCTTGCTCCTACCGAAAATATGAATAAGACTTTTTTTTTAGGAAATTGATTATTCTTTCATTTTGTAGTGTACACTTTTCCGCTCAAATAACGCTTAGTTTTTAAAATATTCCCGAAATATTACAAAAGGGGACCTTTAACCCCCATTCCTGGCTATAGCTCGCGGCCCTGGGCTGGGGACTTTTAGTATGTTATACCTGGGGGTCACCACCACCACATTAAATAATAACGCAAAGAGCAAGATTTGTTGCATTTAATTTATAATTTTGAGTCTTCGTTGACTGGACTAAAAGGCAAAGAAGAACTATTTTAAATCGAGATTCAAAATTAAATTTAATTGTTGTGAAAAGTAATACATAATGAATTTCAAGAAAAAATTAAATTTCAATAATGCTTATCAGAATTAATCTGATTAGCATTATTGACCATTCTGGAGTCAGCAGTCAGTACTAATGTAATGATAATGACTATGTGCAGTTAAAAATGCAGTTAATTAACTTCCAGTTAATTTAACTTTTTTTTAGTATTTTAACTTGCTTTTAGTCTCTTAACCTTTTTTAATTATCTTAACTGAAATACTTCAGACTTGTACTTATATGTATAATACTACATTTCCACCAAGCACTAATCTGAGAGTCAATGAGATTTACCTCAAATCTCCTTCAAATCTCGAAGATTTGACATACAAATCTATTAAGTAAATCTTGAAGATTAGAAATTAATATTGTTAAATCTTCATAGGACAATAAGTTTTACAAATCAGACTAGCCTATTCTTATATGGTGCTGAACTATTTATTTGAGACTCGATTCAGTTCTTCATTGTTTGACACGAATCTAACATTCAATCTCACTCGCACTTCATGAGAAAAATTGAAACACTATTTACATTTTTGAAGGTGCTTTCAAACTTAATCTTTGTATGTGGTGGAAACACCAAAAAGATTTATTTAATCTAAACTGAGATAAAATAGAATAAAAAAAGAATGTTCACCAAGTTTCATGATAGTACTAATTTGTTTGTTTTATTTGTCCTATTTTACCTGAACTATATACTTATACATAAGTACAAGTAGGGCTGGCAACGATACCAAACCAAACAATACTTTTATAATTATCGTCTCGGTATCGTTTGAATCGAAAAATGTCAGTATCCTCTCGGTATCGATCTCGGTCTCGTATAAGTAAGATATCGTCTCGGTCTCGGTCTCGTATAACAGGGTCTCGTCTCGGTATCAGTCTCGTCAAGTTACGGTCTGGTGTCAGTCGAAAAAAAAAATTCACGACTTGGTTATATGTCCAAGGTCTTGTAGTTTAAAATGCTTGGTATTTTTAAGATTTAATACAAAATTCACTATTAGAAAATATGCATAATGAATGGAAGACATTTATTTTTTAACTTAATTAGTAATTTTTGAGGGGTTATTTTATAATGTCTAAGTAGAGCCCGAATATGATCCCAAACAATAAATATTGACGAAGGGCTATAAGTTAACATCAAAACAGTTCATTAACTGTTTTATGGCCCATTTGAATGGGTTGTAAATCCCAAAAGTATGTTATATTACTAGCCTTGATGCGAATTGTCATGAGACACTCGTTCAAATAGTTGAAACTCAAGACTTCTTGCCTAGTCTGCCTTTTAAAACGAATCGAATCCACATCCGCAAAGACGTTGCCCTTGTTATTATCAGTCTTTCAGTTTTCTGCCCGGCCCATCCAAGCGCACTCTTGGATGGTGATATGTGCTGGGCCTGCACTTAATGTTCGACTACGTATAGTCTCTAGTAGGCCTGCCAGACGTCCCGATTTTGGTGGGACAATCCCGATATTTGAACCCTGTCCCGATATACAAACTGTCCCGATTTTGTCCCGACTTTTCTTTTTTACTCAAGAGGATAACTTTCTTGTATCAAGGAATTTTATTAAAATGATTTCCCGAATTAAGAAGAAAATATGTGATGTAGTACATATTTAGTTTAGTTTATTTCGACGGTATTTCTTGTAAAGGAACAAGGCATGCACATGATCTGATCGTCGCCGAACCTGGAGTTTCTGCCACCTTCGGAAAATTGTTATTTTGCCGCCCAAAAGTTTTAAAAAAGAAAACCATACAAATTAATATTTCCGGTTTTCTATAGTATTGCTTGAAGGTTTTCAACAAAATACCTACAATTCTATAAAATTTGAACATTATAATGCTGCTCTGCGTGATTTCATTTTGTCAAATCTTAATGTGTTGCCTTAAAACATGAATTTTCATCGGTTTTGCAGCCCTTTTCAATGTGCGGTCTTAGGCAATTGCCTATGAGGCACCAGACATGACAACTGCGATTAGTTTTTAAATTTTATTAATTAATCCTTCAAACCAAAATTGCTTTCATATATTGACCACGGCGAATTCTTAAAATTATTTGCAAAGACATCAAGTCGAAATAAGAAATCGAGACATTTTTATTTTCAAGTGATCATTAGACAACAGCTAGGTCAATACTTAAACATTTGACCAGAATTGCAAATCTTTCGAATTGACATACTTTTGTGTACAGTACCAAAGAACCCGAAGACATTTTAGTTACAAAACTGAATTTTCAATGCTCCCGATATAAACTTTTTATTTCTTTTTTGTCATAAGTGTTAGCTAGTAAACATGTTTCTATTTGTTGTATATTTAACAGTTCATTGCCTTTTCTAAGTCCCGATTTGTCCCGATTTTTCGTCACTGATGTGAACATTTTATCTGGCAGCCCTAGTCTCTAGAGAGACAGAACATTCCACCTGCAGATCTGAAGTTCGTTGTCCTTATATCGTTGACTAGGTTCGTCAACAGTAAATCCATCCCTATCAAAAGCATGTTGTTGCTTCGTAACTTAGTAATTATACGTTGCCGGGAAGTCACTCCAATGGCACGACGCTCCTGGTGCCACGTATCAGCATCAGCAGGTACTAGATCCAGTAAATTATTCGACACAGCAGACTTTAGCTCTGGTATAGATCAGCAGGTACCGATGGCCTTGGAGGCATTTAATCAACAGATCAGATCAGATCACGAAAAATGAGCTGCAAATTACGAAAAATGAATCCCGATTTATACCTTGGCTCGGGATATCGTAATTTACGACTATTTGTTTGCAATTTGCAAAACTGAGCTAAATGAAGATATTGATACTCAAAAATCGTAAATCAACACACTTTAAGTATCAATAATTCCATCGAGAGAAAACAGAAATTGCGAACAACAAATCGCAATTTGATCCAAATACTCCTCAATCACACAATTTGTAAATTTGCAAAAAAGATTTGTGATCACCACTTTTATTTCGTGATATTGCTACTTGAAAGATCAATCTTGATCTACCCTTCATTTTGCAGGTATACACATTTAATTTAATTTATTTGAAATAAATACTTGACGCTCGACTCTACTTGGATTTGAACTCGCAACCCTCCAGTTGCGGAGCGAGCATGCAACCATTGGGCCAATTTGCATTACAGATAGTTGGTATCACACAATAATGATTAGATAAATGCCATGTTGTGGTGCTTTGTCTCTTCGAGAAGTAAAGTTCGACAAGAAAGTCGTGATTTAGGAATTTTTTGTTGGTGATTTGCAACTATTCTCATGGAGTTGCAAATTGCGACAAAAAAAACGTAAATCAGTGATGGTGCAATGTTAATTACTTAATATTTATCGCAAATCAATATTTATAAATTTTGTTTGTGAAATTATGCTTTTGGAGAGTAAATTACGACAAAAAAATTGTATTTTGCTATGAAAAGTACAAACTTGAATTATGGATTTTAATTGCAAATCACGAAGAAACAAATTTTGTAAATTGCTGCGTTTTGAATGTTAAATTACCAGTTTTTGTATTAATTTGGGATGAAAATGCTTTGATTTGCGAATAAAACATGATTCGTAAATTGCAACTGCAAATTTTTCAATTGGTGATTTTTCAATTCTTTCCGTGCGCCAGGCATTAGGCCCTTGGTGGCACTCGATTGCCATACAGCTGGATTTCAGCAGCAGATCAGCAGTTATTGAAGCCTCGTGATAGGTAGGAAGTTTATCTTTGAACTAAGATCCTTTACCACTGACTGGTGGGGGAAGCTTAAGTAAGAAATTGCTGAATTTGTCTTTCGAACGAAACCCCTTACCAGAACAACTGTTGAGGGGAATGTCCAAGAAGACTGAGAAGCTAGTTGACGAAATCCAACCGACTCGTCAGCGTCCAGAGTAAAAGTGATCAATAAAACCAAGTTTAAATCCGTATGATGTTGAGTATAGTGGAAATGGTCATGTTAGGAAAGCCATCTTACTGTATATTCTGTAAAAATTAAGTGTGAACTGTATCCAAAAGAATGAAAATAGTATTTGTAATGACTGTGATTTCACGCGTGCTTATGGAGCATGTGAATTAAGATAACTAAACTGATGATTTGGTGAGGATTTGCACAGTTATCTACATATTAAAAAGTGGATAGAAGTAGCAGCTATACGGCAGTTATTATCAAACATTCAATAATTTACCGTAAAACAGTGAAGTAGAAAAAAGATGTAGGACTTATGGAGCACTTCGTTACAAACTTAAACGTGAGACCAAGTATATAGAACCCAGTCGTGAATTTTGTTTAGTTTTCTATGAACTCTTTGAGATAAAATTAAGAAATTTGCATGCATTTGGGATTTGGCATTTCCATCATTGAAAAAGGAGCATTCAAACAATCACTGATATGATGAAAAGGACTACACTTTTCTATACAGCTTCAATTCTGTTTTTGAATCACTCAGTTATATCCTTTGGTCGTGTTGTTCTTTTTTACTGAGAAACGTGCAAAGTGTTTGCTTGAACAATATCTATATAGGTATACCAGGAATGTAAAATAATTCACCAAACTCAACAATTATTGGATTAGGTGCGAGGATCTGGTCCAAAACTTCTCCTACTTCTGTGCATAGTGCATGGTGAAACAACTATCTATACAGGTATTCTCTCACAGGAGATAACACGAAATAAAATTTCCTGTCACGTAAATACTGTCCAGAGTTCAACTGTTTCATTCAAATATCAACACTTAAGTTTGTAAATGCTTGTAAGCATTTAATGTGCTTGAGGAAAAGGATTCGATTTATGGAAAAACTTAAAAACTTAAAGTTCCAAAAGGAAATAAACGGCAATTACTTAAACTATTCGGCACTGCATAGTTTTTTTTGATTTTTGATGGAGACACATAAATTCAGATATCATCAACTTATTGACTTATGAATTGTATTAAGAAAATCGTTAAAATTTTTGTTTGCGCCTGTTTTTTGAAATAATATATAAAAATCCCATATTAATTCCAATTGCACCAGCATAATAATATACTCTTCTTTTTCCTGATGGCCCAAATACATTGTTTTAATTTGGTTGTGCAATTTATTTTAATTAATCAGCATTCACATTCACAAATTGCCAGTTTTGCTGAACTTCATTTTATGTGACCATGATGAGGTTTTAATGAGTGCAGCACCAATGTTGATGATGAAAGGTTATTATTTAAGTTAAATTTTTCATATGCAAATACAATGATTTTATAGGCTAGGAGGCATGTTGTATTCACTATCCTTACAGGCGAATTCATGTCCTTGTGGAAATGAGTCTTTTTAAATTCTTAAAATCAGTAAACGTGGCAAAAATTATTAATGATGCTGAAGAATTTATGAAATTTTTTATTTCATTTTCAATCAAGAAGAAAAAAAGTTTTTTTCAATTTATTTTGTTTGAAAAAGAACTTATATTTATAAAAACATATTTAATTTTTATTTCATTCCATGGAGATAATAAATAAATAAATTATAAATGAAATATGGAACACATGGGATATTTTTTATTTGTTTTTGTATTTTCTTAAATTTCCGAGAACTGAAATGTTATACATGTTCTTTGAGCAGAATAATTTTATAATGAAATTATTGTCAAAGAACTCGGATTTTTTTTATATCTATTGAGGCTTAAAATATTTTAATTTATTTAATCCTTGCTCTATTATAGGAAAAATGTGGAAATCTACGTAAGAGGACAGTCCCTAATCTTACTTGCGATATAGGTAATATAGGGCAAGTTTTGAATTCGTTCAAAAAAAAATGTTGAGATAACAATAAAACATAAACATAACATTACGATGAAAGAGAACACGAAAAAAGTGGGTGGCACAATTCTGTCCGCCTGTCTGTCTGTTTGTATCTGGATCTACAGCCTTAACGAATGATGCGATTTTCTTAAAATTTTGAACTTAAGGTTTTCTTGTAACTTTTCAGAGGGGAAATGGAAATTATTTTTTAGCTCTAAAAATAACGGTACTTGCCATACAACTGTTAAGGAAAATATAATTCATCTCAAAAACAGCTCCAACAATTTTGATAACAAAAATCAGTGTATTATTGTAGATATGATGTACTTTCTGGTAACAAAAAGAAATAACCAAAAACATTTATTAACGGTACCTGCCATATAACGGCTTTTTTGATTTTCGGTTTTTCTCACTAACCATTCATTCGATACCAATAAAATTTTTTGCACAAAAGCTTTGTTAGAATATAAATAATACTGCATACCAATTTTTTGGAAAACATTTATTTTGGATTTTTAAGATTTTTTTTGGAAAATTCAATATTTCAAAAACGGGTTGATGAATTGTTTTGAAATTTCAGTTTGAAATGTACATATATTAATATATAATCAAAATTGGTATGCCAAAGTTTTTTTTGAAAAATTTTACAAAAATTTTGAATACCTAAGTATAAAAAATATATTTTTAAGAAAACGGCTATAACGATTTAAATTTTTTTTTTGTATAATATTCATATTTTTTCAAGTAATCAAATGGTGTACTTTTTTTGAGCTCTAAGTTATTTATCAGGCTGTTTATACAATTAAAATAACGATTTAAATGCTTTTTTCAACTTTTTGCTATAATTACTTGAATATTTTTTAAAGTTTTTAAGCTCTACACAACTTGAACATAAGAGCAAGTACGTGCGATCCAGTCGTGCATTTTATTTTTCTATATAATAAAACTAAAACTTAGAAATAACTAATTTAACCTAGCTTAGCTTAGGTCCGTCATGTGATCTCTATCCCGCTGAATTAGCGACAGAGCAAGGAATAAAGCTCAGCTCTGCTAGTTATCGTCGTATCAGAGTACACGTCGGGGCCTACTTTTACTTAACCTAAGATTCAGCCTCAACCCAGTCAAGCCAACAATATTTTGTGCGATTCAACCGATTACAGTTATCCCTTTCAGGTATGCTATAAGTTTTAAAAGTTGGTATTGTAGGAAACATCCTTTTTTGAAGATATCAGCTAACATACATATATGTAAAAATCAGCTTTGTGTAGGTAGGTTTGCAATTTTGACAGTTTTTTCCGATTAAATAAAAAATTAAAAAAGGTTATTTCTTATAATACCAATTTTGAAAACTTTAGGTTCGTCTGGCAGGACCTTTCGACCGTCCAAATCGTCATATATGTTTTTTTATATACAAGGTGGCATAAGCTTACATATTAGATTAGATTAAGGAATGTAGGTGTTTTAATTTTGTCAATTTTATAAATTTCTGAAAAAAGTATATGGTAACCCTGGGTCTACAGAAAAAGAACCATATCATAATTTGCTGACTTGATTTAATATGTATTAGGATTATACGCAGTTAACCTGTTATATTTAATACATTTATCTGGCTAATCAATGACATTTCTTAATACCAACTTTATAAACTCTTCTGGCAAGCTATTTTCGTCCACCAAACTCATCTAGCATCTTTTTTGTTCATGTACAAAAAGACATAAGTTATAATAAATTAAAAAAACAGCATTGTAAAAGTAGATATTTTACATTTGGTAGTTACTTTAAATTTTGAGTGGCAACCCTAGAATTGCGGAAATATTCCCTGATCTCTAGTTTTTAACTAATCTGTTCACGAATAAACCATACACCTAGTTTAAACTTTGAACCTAACGAATTTCTCAAGTTATCCAATATCTTTTATTAATCTTTTATAGCTATAGACTCGTCTGGCAAGCACTTTCAACCGCCAAACCCGTCAGGCATAATTATTTTCATGCATAACAATGTACATATAAACTAAATTATAAATAAGTTTTAGCCTTGTGCAAGAGGTTAATTTTGACCCTTTTTTTGTATTTTGAAAAAAAAATCAGATAGCAACCTTTCGACCGCGGCAGCCCTGACAGTCCGTGGTTTTTATACTTAACTAGTCCCAAATCAAGCATACACAAAGTTGAGGCCATGTGTCTAGTAGGTTTCAAATTGACTGGTAGCTCTCCGACTATATAAATACATTAGGGATGTCGGAATTTTTTTTTAGTTTTTTATATTCAAAATGGGTATGGTTTATCTTGTAAAGGGTTTGAAAGATAAAATTTTTATTCTTGGACATTTTCCAAAATGGAATTTTGAAACCTCGCGTAGGTAAAAAAAACAACACAATTCGAAAAAGTGGTCGGAAAAACCAATTAAATTTACGTCGATATGTTCTCAAAATTACTAATAATGTTTTATTTTGGCTTTCTTTTCTCATTTGTATTGACCGAACACCAATTTAAAAATGCTATATAGTGTTAAGAAAGCAAGTTTCAACCAATTCGAGCATTCTATTTGAAAAAATAATCGAAAAATAGTGTAAAAAGTTATGTCATAATATTTTGACAAGCTGATTTTAATGATATTTTCTCAGCAACAGGTTACAAGAGCAAAAAAAATCATTATAAGTTACTGTGACCTCATTTAATATTGGTTTTTCAAACCGCTTTTTCGAATTCAGGTTTTTTAACCAAAAAACGGACCCGGAGTCTCAAAATTCAATTTTGCCAAATGTCCCACAACAAAAATTTCTCCTTTCTAAACCCTTTACTAGATCCACAACACCCATTTTGAATATAAAAACTAAAAAAAAATTCCGAAACCCTTAATATATATGTATATTCATGCAGCTTCTTAAACACTAGATAAATTTACGATTTGGTTGAGTTTATCATTTGGTTAATGAACTGTCAAATTTTGTATCGGAAATGGTTTACACAATTTGGTTAAAATTAACCAAGGATATTGCTGCGGAAAATTAACAAAATTTATTTGCATAAACTTTATCCAAACGTCATTGTCACTTTAGGAACTAGGCATGTTCAGAAATATGATTATGATTTCTCAGAAAAATAAAAAAAAACTCCGACATTGTTCTGTAACTATCGTATCGCGATAAGTTGGCTAATAGTGAATTAAAACATAGTTTTTACAATTAAAAAGTAATAAGGACATTTAGATACATTTACTCAACGATTAACAAAGCTACTTTTCGGGCTTTCTCCCAAACCAACGCGAATCATTCGTTGACGACGACGAAACTACACCAACAACATGCTGTTTTATAGAGATGCCGCGAATAGTGACTCGGCCGAATACCAAATATTCGGCCACACTCGTCGGCCGAATATCGAATATTCGGCAGCCGAACATTCGGCCTATGATCAGGGTTGTCAGGTTTAAAAAAGCGGAATCGCCAAAGGTAAAATATAAATCGCCAAAAAATCGCCAAATTTAAAATTTTCCACTTTATAAATGACCAAATTCAAAAATCACAAAAATGTTATAAAATTATTTGAGTGATGGGAAAGAATCGATGTTCAGTTTTGAGTGCGATGAGATTTAGTATTTTGATGCCTAAATTTTAGCAGACCAATAAAAAAGATGCGAGGTTTACCCAGCGGCTCCATTGGCAATATTTAATTAATTAAATCGTAGAATATGACAACGCACATGACAAAATATAGTGAATTAAAATTAAATTTTATTAAAAACAGGGGATTTTAACAGTATTTGACTGCATTTGCAGTCAAATATTTCTATACACACATTTTTCAATTGAAATTGCCTGGCAATGAAAATGCCCACCCAAGCAAATAATTGCCATTCCTATTCCAATTGCAATTGTCTCAAAAATTGCCAATGGAGCCGCAGCGTTAAGTGAAGATCAGAAAAAAAGAAACAATGTCGTCTTTGTTTAAAAGGTAAAACTACTCACAATTTATTTAAATATACTTTTGAAATTAGGTTGAAAAGAATTTTTTGAAGCTGAAGTCACGTTCCGCAAATTTTGAAATAACGTTCCTGGGCATATATTTCAATGTGTTAGTAAATACCTTGCAAAATGAGACCTCTTGGATTAAAAAATTAATTGCATTCTCATTCACTTTAATATATTTTCTGTACTCCGTGAGTTTTACCTTTTGACCGAAGATATTACGACTTTGATTAAAAAAATTAAAATCGCCAAAACCTAAAAATATCGCTTTTTTTAAGGTATATCGCCAAACCGATTTTCGTGTCACCAAATCAAATTTCATATCGCCTGTTTGGCGACAAATCGCCACATCTGACAACCCTGCCTATGATGTGTATCTATATCTATCTCCTACGCGACTTTTGAACATGTTATAACATGTCTTATTGCATTGCATTTCTGGCCGAATGAATGTAGTGAAGATAGATACACAAAAAAAACGATGTGTTTGTGTATCTATCTTCTGTATCTATATATGGTTGCCGCTTTTCTTGACCCTCGTTTCAAAACAAGTTTTCTGGGAATAGTTCAAGCTGAGAGAGCAAGAAAAAATTTTTTTTAGAATCCCTGAAAATCAATTGTGATGATTCTGTTTCTATCACTAGTACGTTCAGAACCGAGGAGGATTCTTCTCCAACTCGTAAGAAAAGAAACAAAACAATTGATGAGACAAACGAAACGCACAACAGTTTCTGGGAATGTTTTGAGGAAGTTGCTTCAGGCAGTATTCAAAATGAAGATATTGAAAAAACTGCTACGAAATAGAATTTTATTTAAGAACTATTCGCCAAGACCGGACGGAAGACCCTTACAAGTGGTGGTCAGCAAACACAAAACAGTATCCCAATTCGACAACATTTGCTAAAATCTACCTCTCTTCTCCTGGGTACTAGTGTGTATAGTGAGAGACTATTTTCAGAAGCTGGAATTGTTTGCAAGGATAGACGTAATCGTTTGCTACCAACGAATGCCGAAAAAGTAGTTTTTTATTCACCACCACCACTAAAATACAAATTTTTGAATAAAAGAACACATTAATTGTAAGATAATAAGCCTCTTTTATTCTCCATTTGTTATTCGGTATTCGGCCGATTGTTGTGAACTATTCGGTCGAATACCGAATATCAAAAATATACGCCGAACAGGTCGAATGCCGAATAGTGGCCGAATATTCGCGGCATCTCTACTATTTTAATTGACAACAATTTTATTGTTATTTTGGTTTTCGTCGTCGTCAATGAATGATTCACATTGGCTTGGGAGATCCTTAACAGATGGAAGCAGCCGTTTGTATTGTCGTGGTTGAACTATTTATAGTCGATAGCTCACTGAAGTGGTCGCATGGAAAAGAGCGAATACATGAAAGTCATATGGCACGCCGATAATTGCGTTTTGCTACTTTTCGAAGAGTGATCCAGAGCGCACCCCACGGAAGTGAAACTGATATTTGGTGAAGTAGGAACAAAAAAAAGAAAGATGATTCATTTAACTTAAGCGGAATATATCTCTCATCTCCTTTTCATTGTTTGGAAAGCCACTTTTCGTTGGTTTTTAACTTTCTCTTCCAACAGCTTGCTACTGTTGTAGTTCTATCTTTGCCTACATATATTTATCGTTCCGCAGGGCAATTTTCATGAGTTTCCACGATCTTGATGAAGTCAACAGAAAATTGGAGTACACTTCATACCACTCTCCACACCTGGTCAAACAAAGCGATGTGGGTTTGAAATTTGAAGACCGCAATTACTTCTTCCATAACTGCTATACAGGTGTCTCGAACAGCGGTTACTTTGGAATTTTGTGAAATGAACCTAAGCACTTTGTGGCTGTAGCATGGTGTGTTTGCAGCGTTTTTTGACATCTTTCTGGATCTGCGTAACACCACCTCAAGTTTCGGAAAGCATAATGGCACATCGGTATGTTGCTATTCCCACTCATTACTTTCTAGTTCAAGTGAAAGTTTTAGCCTCCTCTTTAGCTGTGACAAGATAATTGGCCAATGGGTTTGCAGGTAAATACAGTTTTCGAAAAAATCAAAAATCAAATCAAATCAAAAAATCATTTGCGTCAAAACGCATTTGCAGAATGCTTGCACAAAATTGGTTTGATTAACGTCATTCAACTTGCTCGCAAAAGTATTTGATTTTTACGAACACGCTCTCTTATTTCTCAATTTTTTACTTTTAACTCGATTTTTTTACCGCACAGCTGCACCGCAGATGATGTCTTCAAAGATGTGGCTTTAGCAATTTGCCTTAAAGATCAATCTGCAAATGCATTTTTGGACGCAAATGTCTTCTTCGAAAACAGCCGTTGACCTGACGTCTGTAAAAACGGCCAAAAACAACTATCCTTAGGTCTAAAAGTTCCATCCAACTTCTCTTTGGCAGTGACTGCTATCATTGTTTCCTGGTTTTTCTCCAATCTTCTTCATCGGATTCGTATATACTCTTCGCAGGTTTAATAACACGGAACATGGATGTTCCTACAACGCATCCACGAAACAAAATCCTCACAAAATTGTTCTGCAGCACGCATCGCTGTGTACATTGCCGCACTCGAAAAACTTTGCATAATTTTAAGGCTCGTATTCATTTGAGAGGAAAAAGACGGCGGTCAGCACTGAAGAAGCTCTCGAGAGTAAAACTCGCAAGAGGACACAGTCATGAAATTAGCTCACCAAATATCCAAGAGTCATTCTCGAGAGTTTTCTAGTGAAAGTACTTTCTAAAATGTAAATGCACATTTAAATATTTATCATAAAATATCAATCAATCAAAATTTTTTGATATTTCTCAATAATTTTTGTTCACAAATGTAGTTTATTGTTCAAGCTTTTTCTAATCCTGTAGAGCCTTGCAAAGCAAAGTTTGATTTTTTTTACAGCTTATTAAATCGACGTATTTTTAGGATTTTGTTATTTTTTTCTTAAATTAAAATCAATTTCAAGGTTGATAAGTGCCCCTGCACCTCTCCCATAACATTTACCTAACTATTAAAAACCACTAACAAATTTGTAGAGGAGAGTTGGCGCAATAACTTTTTAAAACATTTTTTATCAAAATTTGGAAATTTTTCATTTACATGCATTTTGAAAAGTGAAAATGAAATTGATTTGGGACTCAATCTGATTTCTAGTATGAAAAAATTTTCTCAATAAATTTTTTATATTGACATTGATCTTTTAGTCAAAGACCTTAGCTTTGAAGATCGGACATCTAGAACAGAAGTTAAAAGCTTTCCAATCTGTCGATTTGAAGGCTTTTTGTGCGTAGCGGTACTTTTCTTCACTGAACTTGGTCAGCGGCCGACGAACCACTCATTGCTGCAACACTGCGCAGCAAATTTAGAAATATTGTGCATAGCTCTGGGCTACATGCAGCTCTTGAATATGTCTGCTCCCATTAGAACCTGAAAAAGCTGCACGTGTGTTTTCTCGTAGCTATAAAACTAAGGCTCAGCTGGGAGAAGTGAGATACATCGGAAAATGAAAACATGAAGTCCTCTTTTGACTGCCAAGAATACATTTTATAAACAAACAAACATTGCACCCATTGCCCTCCCCCTGTATCCGCGCCTGTCGTCCCGAGACTTCGATTTCACGTTGGTTATCGAACAGCTGATTAAATTACACAGCATTTAACCAAATGAATAAAAAGGTCGTTCATGCAAACGTTTTCGTAAACTTATCTTTTTACAAAATTTGTAAACTTACGACGTTATATGATTACCCCTTTTATTCCTCAGTGTATTTTGGTACATGGAGAAAGACGATTGAATAATTTCAGTTCAAGTAATTTAATATTTCAATAAAATAATGTTGTGCAAATGCTTCACAGACTATAGCTGTACTGCACGTTGTATGTGTTATAAAACAAATAATAGGTACATTTCAATTAATAATCGAGAAACCTTGTATTGTATAGAAAATTAAATTAGGTTCATACATACATAAATACAAAGAAAAATATAAATTTAGTACATGAACGTAGTTAAACCACTTGTATCCAAAGTAAATCTAAGAACAGTTGGTACGTGCATGATAAAAATCCTTGTCAAAGTAATATTTTCTTTAATTTAAAACTCACAACAAAATTATCAAAACAAAAAAATTTATTACTTGTATAAATTATTGAAAACCTTAAACTCATTTGTGCTTTCATTTGAACCAACGAACAATTTAATTGAATTCAAATTTCTTTCGCTTTACCAATACATAAATATTTCTTTTCCTTTTGAAAATATTGGTATCACGTGCTTTGTAGGTTTTTTTCATAGGAAAAGGAATCTTTTCAATGCTAATTATCTTCGGCTTCAGTTTTTTTTTTCTTAACAAAAATTTCAATTTCTTTTCATTCAGCTATACGTCTTTTTTTTTCTATCTCAATAAATCTTCGATAAAAAAATCGACCCTTACACAAATTCGGAAATTGAATATAATTTTGTCTGTGTGTGTCTTGAAGTGAAGATTTGTTTGCATTTGTTTGGCTAAAATTATCAGTTCCTATAGTAAATTAACTTGAATCAGATTTACGGTATTGTATTAATGGAATTTGTTTCTCGAATTTCGTTTAATTTAGCTTTTTCTGTGAAGAAAAGAAAAATAAACTTAAGAAACACACATCCATAGCTTAGCTGCCTATTTTAATTGAGTTCAGATGAAAACTTGAATACATATTTTGAAAGCTTAGTTAAGATGTTCAGTTTGAAAATGATTTGTAGTTAAGAGAATGATGGAAATACTCCACATTCTTGAAACCTTTACTTAAATTCAATTTCATGCTGAACTAACCCATCGCTGACACTGACACTTTGACACCAAAGAATTCGTTTAGTTTTTTTTATTTCGAAAATAATTTCACACCTCATTTTTTTCCATTTGGGATCTAAAGTGTCACATATAAATAGTATCTTTTAGTTAAGTTCTCTTATAAAAATGATTGAGGTACAATCTGACATGTTGAGCCTCTGTGAGAGCTGTGGCCATTGTATTTTATTAAAGTGATGATACTCGTGTAATTATACGAAGGATCTACGAATATGTAGCTATTTTCCAAAAAATTATATTTGTATGAATGTTTTTTTTTATTCTACATACATAAATACATTTAGGAGTTAAACTTAGCCCAACGATGGATTTCAAAAAACATCTAGGAGAAAAGGCGAATTCATCTCAAAGTTTGCTTAATATGACCTGGAAGAATATTTTCTCAAATCAAAATGTGGCATTGTCTGCAAAATACAAAATATTCGAGTGTGTTGTAAAAACATCACTCTGCTATGCAGCACAAGTTTGGGGAATAGATGAATTTGAAGAAGTAAAAAAACTCCAACGGAATTTTATAAAAAAAACTTTTCAAACTTCCCCAAAATACTCCAAACTACGCATTGTATTTGGAAACGGGTCTACCGAAACTGTTTACCAACACCCTTAAGCTTCAAGGAGACTACATACTCAAAGTTTCTTCACACTCAGACACTCGTATGACCAAAAAAATGCTCTTGTATGAACTAAGAAATAATGACTGGTGGACCATGAAGTGGCAAAATATTGGTGTTACTTGTGGAGAAGATATTCAGTTTGATTTGAACAACCCAGTTCAACTAAAAGAGCAGCTGTACACTTCAATTCAAAAATACGAAGACCATATTCGGGAAACACTAATAACTGAAGCGCGCCAGTCTGAGAGCAGAATAATATATTCTCAGCTCAATTATAATCTAGCAAACAACAACTACTTCCAAGACAGTTTAAATTATAAGGAAATTTCAATAATATTCAAATCTCGATGCGAACTCCTGCCTTTAAATGGCAGCCCATACAACGGTAAATTTAATCAATTTTGTACTCTCTGCAATATTCATGCAAAAGAAGACTGCTTCCATTTCATAAGCATTTGTCCTATATTAAGACATCAAAGAAAAAGATATTTTGGGAAAACAAGCTTAACAATGCAAGAAACAATAAAAATTTTAAATGGTTTGAATTGGAAATCACTTTACTGTTTTTTAAACTCAATTTATAATTATAGAAACTTATTAACTACTGAATTCATTTAATTTTTGTATTTAAATATTGTAAATTTAAAACGTAGTATACATTACTTATGTCAATCGAGCTGACGGCTATGCCATAGCTTTAAATTCATTATTTTTATCTTACAAACAATGTATTGCTAAAATTGTAAATAAAATGAATTACTTACTTACTTACTTACTTACTTACATAAATACATTTTGAGATCATTTACAAAAAGGATGAAAACTGTGAACATTTTTGGAGAAAATGAAATCAATATCAAGATTCAAAATCGAAACAAAGCTAAGAAAACAAAAAGAACGAGAAAGTGATGCCACATCTTCAAATGACGATAAGAAAGATTTTGTATGCTTGGTAGAGTAGTGTAGCAGACGTTGCGGCAGTGAAAAATTTGTTTGATGTCAAGAATGTTTGGTCCTTGAAGATTTGTGTTATTTCTGTCCCGGGAGCGTGTTACTTTTGACCTGGACAAGGACAAGAGAAGAGTCTGGGGAAAATTATCACAGATATGAGAATTCGTCATTTTAAGGAAATTTTGCATCGTTAAATCCTAGATAAATAAACCATCCATAAGATGACATTTTTCATTTTCTGTTATTCCAACAGGAACCCCAAAAGTTAAAAATTTTTATTTTGTCCCCGGTCACCCCTACTCTGTACCAAAATTTTCAATTTTTTTTTGGGTAGGTTTAAACAAAAATCAAAATTGTTTCTTGAAAACTTAATTTAAATATAAATGATTCAGTCGATGTTTTTGAAACTTGGTACTTAACAGGTTTTCAACACTTTTTAGAATATTTAATAAAATCAAACAGGGAGAAGATATCTTTAAATGGTGCATCCATCAACTCATCTATCAAATTCGGGTGGAAGAAAGCATGCCCGATGACTGGTCTACTATTTCCCATCTACAAAATGGCGATCCCATGTCTTCGAGAGCAAAGTTCTACCTACGATAAAAAAGCGAAGGAGGTTGCTCGATACTTGTGTTATAACCAGAAAATTATGGCCCAGTTTCAGCAAACAGCAAACGCGACAACGGCATCATCCAACTGAGTAAAGAGTCTATCCCTTCTCTTGAGCATTACCAGTCACCAGTGACCACACAGCCACCTGGCTACCACAAGAAATAAAATGCACGACTGGGTCGCACGTACTTGCTCTTATGTTCAAGACACTGCGAGTTTAAGAAAATTGTATACACAAACATGGAAATTATGAGAGACACTTAAATTAGCTAAAACAACTCTTTTGACAGTTTGAGGTGAAAAAAAGTATACCATCTTAATTCATGATGGAATATGATTGTATGGAAAAAAAAATTTAAAATCGTTGGAGCGGTTTTTTTTAAAATTAATTTTTTATATATAAAATTCTTAAAACATTTTTAAGAACAAATTTTGGTATGCAGATTTAAACTATATATTTATGTGTATATAAAAACAAAATTCGAAAAAAATTGTCAACCCGTTTTTGAGATATCGAATTTTCAAAAAAAAAGTTTGAAACTTTTTTTTAAAAATTCAAAAACTTTTTTTTTGAAAATTTTGATATGCAATATCATTTAATCTTATCTGAAATTTGTATATAAAAAAAATCATTTAAATCCGTTAAGCTGATAACGAGAAAACTCAAAATAAAAAAATACGTTCTATGACAGGTACTACTAATAGTTGCTATGTGTAAAATTTTATAATTTTTGATGGTAGATCGTACTAATTTTAGTATATGAAAAAAGTTTAATCAAAATCGTAGGAGTCATTTTCAAGCAAAAAAATATTTTCCTTTGCGGTTTTTTCACTTTTGTATGGAAGGTACCGTTATTTTTTCATAAATGTAAAATTTTTTCTAAAAATATTTTAGAGAGTACTAAAAAAGTCTTAACTATCGAGTTTCAAAAAAATCTATGATGCCGTTTTCGAAATATTTGATTTTCCAAAAAAAATTTTGAAATATTTTTTAAAAATCCAAAAAATATTTTTTCAAAAATGTTGGTACACAAAACTATTAACATTTCTTGGAAGCTTTTGTATAAAAATAATAATTGAAATCGGTCATACCATTTTGAAGAAAATCAAAAATTAAGAAAATGGTTCCTTGGGAGGTACCATTAATAACCATTTTCGAAAAATGGTTTTCCACCCAAAGAAATCCTGTACTAAAATAAATTTATTGAATTTTTTTTAAGAAAAGTTGTCAAGCCGTTTTTGAGAAAAATACGATTATGTAAATTTGCCAAAAAAAATATATGACAGGTACCGTTATTTTTGGTTCTAAAAAAAAATAAAAAAAAAACGTGTCGGCAGAATCACCAAAAACCACTAAGTACCAAGTTTGAAGAAAATCGATCGAGCCGTTTAGGCTGTAGACGAACAGACAGACAGACAGACAGACAGACAGAATTTTGCCACCCACTTTTTTGGTGTTCTCTATCATCGTAATATCATGTTTGATTGTTATCTCAAATTTTTTTTTTTGCACGAATCCAAAACTTGCCTTATAGTACCTATAAACGCAAGTAAAAATATGAAACTCAGTAGTACGGGGTAATTAGATTTCATTATATGGAGCTCTGAGAAATAATTCAAACATGCAGTTTGACTTTGATATTCGAAAGGGTATTAGTACACGAGCCGAAAACCACATTTTTCACAATTCCACCTAGAGTCATTTGGCCGCCATTTTGTTTTTAACGGCTTTTTTGTTATCAGACGTAGCTCACGCATTTTTGACGCTACGAAGAAAAATTGTGAGACAAACTTGTAGAAAATTTAATTGTCTACAAAATATTTTAGGAAACTTTTTCGATAAGTGCTTTTTTTAAAAAGTTATACTGCATTTTCTTAAAAAAAGTAGGGGTTGATTTTGGTTTATTCATCATTTATGTTATTTTTTGTTCTAAAACAAAAATTTCGAAAGAAAGTTGTAGTTCCTTAAATAATCTATATTTTTTGGCTTAACAGTTCTGTTATACGGCTTACGGTTCTCGCCCTGTAGCGCATATCATTAGTAGAGAACTGTATAGAATCATATATTTTTAACTACTTGACTTCTGCTGGTAAATAGAAACCTCGAGGTTCAAAAGTAAATTAGTACTCGAGCCGAAAACATCATTCTTCACAACTGCCCGTAGAGTCATTTAGCCACCATTTTGTTTTTAACATTTTTTATATCTTCGCAAGTAACTCACTTTTTATTTATGCCAGACAAAAAAGTTGTAGAACAAACTTGTAGAACATTTAATTTCCTACAAAATATTTCTTGTAACTTTTTTCGATAAGTACTTTTTTTAAAATTGTAAAGGGCTTCTTTTCAATTTATTTTTAATAAAAATATAAATGTCGAAATAAAAGTTGTAGGTAGACCTTTCAATTATCTATATTTTTTGCCTCAATATTTTTACTTGCGATTATAGGTACTATAAGGCAAGTTTTGGATTCGTGCAAAAAAAAAATTTTGAGATAACAATCAAACATGATATTACGATGATAGAGAACACCAAAAAAGTGGGTGGCAAAATTCTGTCTGTCTGTCTGTCTGTCTGTTCATCTACAGCCTAAACGGCTCGATTGATTTTCTTCAAACCTGGTACTTAGTGGTTTTTGGTGATTTTGCCGACACGTTTTTTTCATTTTTTTTTTAGAACCAAAAATAACGGTACCTGTCATACATTTTTTTTTGGCAAATTTACATAATCGTATTTTTCTCAAAAACGGCTCGACAACTTTTCTTAAAAAAAATTCAGTAAATTTATTTTAGTAAGGGCTTGAACATAAGAGCAAGTACGTGCGACCCAGTCGTGCATTTTATTTTCTTATGCGGTATACCTTATAATATGATTTGTTAATAGTTTTGCGTATAGTTGAGCTATATTTCCGAATTGTAAAATTAACTAATATCGCGCTCTTATCGAGAAATGACTTCAGAACTTTTGTGGGAAAGTACATTGAAATTCCCTAATTAATATCTTAAATTTCTAAAATAATGCTAATTTTATGTTAGATAAAGTAAGATAGTTTTATGGACTAGGTTTGAATGGATGTAACTTCAAAACGGCTGAGCTTACGATAAAACGTATCAAGACCTTTTGTGTAGAAAGTTCAATTTTCTATAAGAAAAACGTAAGCATAGTTAGTTTAAATACCTACTTGTTATTATGCATAAAGTTATAAAATTCCAAATACACACAGGAGTTTTGTGTTCAATTATTTGTTTGAGTATAGCCAGTTATGATATGAATATAACGAAACAAAATTATAACAAAAATAAAACATCCAATCCTGTACGGATTTCTTGAATATACATATGTATATGCGCTACAGAAGTATACCGCAAAAAATATAGATAATTGAAAGGTCTACCTACAACTTTTATTTCGACATTTATTTTTTTATTATAAATTGTTGAATAAGACACCACATCCCTGTTCAAAATAATGTATACCACTTAAAACTAAGCTTTTGTTATCATTGCCATATTAGTAGGGACGTTAGTGCACGATATGAGGGCATACCAAGTATCATGTCAATGCAGTTGAAGTTTGGTAATATTTTACTTGTTTCACTAATAATTCGATCATCATTTATGAAGAAGGCTGTAACTTTTTTGAAAGAAGTTGTATCGGGTTCATTCTGATTTAGTTAGATTGGGCATTAAAAAATACCCTTAAAATATGTGTCATATGCTTATATTAAGATAAATATTTAAGTTTGTTAATCTTTTATATCCCCCCTCCCCAGCACTTTGAAAGTGGCCTTTTAAAAAAACCAATGTAGGTTTTCAATCAACTCTGGAAGTAATGTAGTAGATTGTGAAATTCTGCATCGACACCATCTTTAAATTTTATTAAAAAAAATATTTTTCTAACTTTTCTTGGCTTTTCAAATTTTGTTTCCAAAACGACTTTTTTCCACCCCCTTCGTGCAAGGGGAGGGGTGGGAGAAAAACAATAATGTGGTCCTATATTTTCAAGGGGGCTGAATCCAACGGGAGTTTTCGGGTCATCGTCCGACCCTTGGTTCTCGATTTATAAGCAACCCTTCTCCTGCCCTTCTGACAGTGTTGCTAGCTTGGCAACACTTATTAAAAATAAAGTTAGGACATGAACTATAAGTGTACTAAAGCTCAACCCGACAGGTCAAAATGAAAGGTTGGTCTCACTAACAGCCCCACTATATTGTTATGTCATATCTAACCTGAAATGTAACATACTGAATTTCTATCTTTTTTTAATAAATTGAAGTCAACGAGAAAGGTTGTAATCCATTTATTTCTAAGGGATCATTTATAACTTTTAACATAAATTGAAAAGAAACCCTTTTTCTAACAAAAGGTAGTACAATTTGAAAAAAAAGTACTTATCGAAAAAAGTTACCAGAAACATTTTGTAGGAAATTAAATGTTCTACAAGTTTGTTCTACAACTTTTTTGTCTGGCATAAATAAAAAGTGAGTTACTTGCGAAGATATAAAAATGTTAAAAACAAAATGGTGGCTAAATGACTCTACGGGCAGTTGTGAAGAATGATGTTTTCGGCTCGAGTACTAATTTACTTTCGAACCTCGAGGTTTCTATTTACCAGCAGAAGTCAAGTAGTTAAAAATATATGATTCTATACAGTTCTCTACTACTGATATGCGCTTCAAGGGCGAGAACCGTAAGCCGTATAACAAAACTGTTAAGCCAAAAAATATAGATAATTGAAGGAACTACAACTTTCTTTCGAAATTTTTTTTTTAGAACAAAAAATAACATATGGTGAATAAACCAAAATCAACCCCTACTTTTTTTAAGAAAATGCAGTATAACTTTTTAAAAAAAGCACTTATCGAAAAAAGTTTCCTAAAATATTTTGTAGACAATTAAATTTTCTACAAGTTTGTCTCACAATTTTTCTTCGTAGCGTCAAAAATGCGTGAGCTACGTCTGATAACAAAAAAGCCGTTAAAAACAAAATGGCGGCCAAATGACTCTAGGTGGAATTGTGAAAAATGTGGTTTTCGGCTCGTGTACTAATACCCTTTCGAATATCAAAGTCAAACTGCATGTTTGAATTATTTCCCAGCAAAAGTCTAACTACCCCGTACTTGGATGAATTATACAGTGGATGTGGTGACGTAGAGATACACAAAAATACTCATCACTACCTGTGCCACTGCACTGCAATAAAACATCTGAACTACTTGTAAGAACTCTCTGACAAATACCTTGCAGCAGACAGTGAATGATGGAGACGCTTTGTTGACACCCTATGCCCCAGCCGGGGTTACCAGACACATAGAACGAACAAAAACTGAACGTCACGGTGTTTCTTGTAGGAACGGCAGTAAACGGAGAATGGGAACCTCGCTTATGCACCAGTTACTGTCGCTTTTGCTGTTGTGAACACGAGCGTCAGTATATTGATAGCGCCACGACCTCTCCTATACTATATCATATTAAACGAACTGTGTGAGCGTCTTAAGCCGTTCTGCAATACTAAACAAAATAATCAGCTACTACCAGTGAAGCTTCCGGCCCAGCAGTTTGACTATAAACCAAATATTCACTCTCAGACAAATCCTGGAAAAAACCAAAGAATTTGAAGTAGATACTCACCATTCATCGAGTTCAAAGACGCATATGATAACATTCACCGTCAGGAGCTTTACAGGGAAACGGCTGAACTTGGGATTCCGGGAAACCTGATCCAGTTGTATGCATAGTCTTTCGACAAGGAGATGCACTTGTAGCGTGTAAATCGGCAGTGCAACATTTGGTGCACTCGCTGAGTGTAAATCAGCAGTGCGACATTTGGTGCACTTCTTGGCATTTGGAACGCGCCCAAAAATGAAAATGGAAAAAGTCGACTAACAACAGGTGCTTGTCTCTGGTCGTCGCCGTCATCGTTTTTCAGTCCACAGTAATTCGCTATTCTGAGAAGTCGCCAAATAAAACTTTCATATCCTAACAAAACTTTCGTATTAAATTTAACTAAGAAATCAATGTTAGATAGTAAAAGATAAACCAAGTCTTTATAAGAGTATCTTAAAATAAATAAAGATTTCATAATTAAGTAACGAGACGATTCGATTTTCATTTGGCCTTCGAACAGACCGAACTCAAAAGAACAGAAGCGAAGCTGTGTGTGGCCCTCGGCCTGAATAATTGTCAGACTCCATAATTGGTGACCTCGACGTGATCGGAGGCTGAGGAAATCAAAGCTAATTGCCATCGGAGCAACGCAAATCCAAATAATAGCATATTACTTGAGCCACCTTATACCAGTGCTGTGAAGAAAAGCTATCAGCACCTCGATAAGAAACGATATTGCAAGTACCGCAAGCCACGTGTACCTACCAATATTCAACGGTGGACGTTCAGTTAACGTTACATTTATATGTATACTTTCCGCAATCTGAAAAAGCAGTCAAGACGAGAAATTTCATCATCACCTGACGTGAACAACTATCCGTAGCCAGACGAGGACGAGGAGTTCGAGAGATCGTTTTTTTTGTGTTCAATGTGTCGTATGCTTAGTAAAGTGTCGTCTCATTTATGTACATATAAGTTATCAAATTTAAAAAGTAATTTTTTATTGTGTAATACATACTACAAATTCATTTAAATCGATTTAACCAATTCCGTAAAGGTTTCTAATAATTTTTGTTTTTAATTTTAATTACATATAGCGAGCTCACAATGGAGAACGAAAGTGGAATCGATGACGGCACGTTGGACGGCAGCAGATTCTTGGCGACTGGAAACATTGGCATACAGGCAGCTGAGAATAATGCAACGAGCGCTGGCACTTCTACCAGTCAGGTGAGTGCTATATCATTTAAGAATTTGCCTTTTTGGCCAGAAAGTCCGGATGATTGGTTTGTCGCGTTAGAGGGCCAGTTCGGTGTTTCCCAAATCAGGTCCGATAGTACTAAATATTTCACTGCGCTCGGGCTGTTAGATTCTCGTACAATAAGCGTTTGCAGAGACATCATTTTAAATCCTCCCGCGAATAACTTATACGAAAATTTAAAGAGAACGGTTTTGAGTCGATTGATGGATACGGAAGATATGCGGTTGCAAAAATTATTAAATGAAAGCGAACTGGGCGATAGGAAACCAAGCGAACTGCTTCGAGAAATGCGACCTTTAGCTGGAAGTCAATTCACAATTTCTATATTGAAGAAATTGTGGATTCAAAGGCTGCCAAACATGGCACAAGCCTTTTAAATCGCTAGTACTCAAGAGATAGATGAGCTAGCACAATTAGCCGATAAAATTGTCAGTACATTGCCTACCACTTCATACGTTTCGGCCCTTTCAGGCAATACAAAAGACTCAACGTCGAACAACGATGGTAGCAGGCAGTCTTTCGAAATTTTAGAACGGGAAATAGTAGAACTTCGGAAACAAATTAGGTCTAGAGCTCGGTCTCCAATTACCAGACAAAATAGTTCAAGAGTTCGTAGTCCGGAACCCAGGTTTTGTTGGTACCACCACCGGTTCGGGTCCAATGCAAGGAATTGTGAACAACCATGTAGTTTCAAACTTGGAGCTCGCAATCATTCGGAAAACTAAATTCCTTTTCGCTGGTGACTTGCGAAAAGGAAAACACGACAGCGAACAGTCGTCTATTCGTATACGATCGGTGTACAAAGAAAAGTTTTCTGATTGATTCCGGAGCAGATGTATCGGTTCTACCCGCAAAATTCTCGAAGAGTAAAAACCTTCTTTCTAGTTCGTTGTTTGGAGCGAATGGCTCAACGATCCGCACATATGGTACCGCCAGACTAGTTTAAGATTTCGGTTTGCATCGTCAATTTACATGGACTTTTGTTTGTGCCGATGTGAGCAAGCCAATCATAGGTGCCGATTTTTTAAGAGCTTTTGGGCTTCTATTAGACCTCAAAAATCGTCAGTTGTTTGACCCGACAACTAAAAGACATACAATCGGCAGTATTGACAGGCAACCAGCAACAATTATTTCCGCCATAAATAAAGGTTTTATACCATCTGACGTTCTGAACCTCGTTCGACAATTTAACATCCTTTCATCCGAGAATATCTTCGTCCGTCCGGTCAAGCATAGTGTCACTCACCAAATTGTAACTCGCAAAACTCAGCCGTTGAAAAATAAACCTCGAAGACTTGATCCACTTAAGTTGAAAATCGCTAAAAACGAGTTTGATTTTTTGATAAGATCAGGAATTTGTCGCCCGTCTAATAGCCCTTGGGCAAGCCCACTGCATCTGGTTAAGAAAAAGAATGGTGAATGGAGGCCATGCGGAGATTATAGGCAGCTTAACAGCGTAACACAACCTGATAGCTATACCATTCCGCATGTTCAAGATTTTGCCCAGAGCTTAGCAGGTACTTCAGTTTTCTCCACGATAGATTTAGTTCGGGTTTATCATCAGATACCTATTGACGAAAGCGACATTCCGAAAACAGCAATAGCTACTCCATTCGGATTATTCGAGTTCACCAGGATGATGTTCGGTCTGAGAAACGCCGCCGCTCAGACTTTTCAACGGTTTATGCATTCAATAATGCGAGATTTGAATTTTGTTTTCGTGTACATAGACGACATCCTGGTGGCCTCGAAGAATCGCGAAGAGCATTTAACGCACCTTAAAATCATTTTCACTCGACTTCAAGAATACGGGCTCGTTATCAATTCCGAAAAGTGCTGTTTTGCCAAAAGCAAAGTTATTTTCTTGGGGCACCTCATAACAGCTGAGGGCATTAAACCTTCTCCAGAGAAAGTCCAGGCAATTTCCGATTTCAAAAAGCCTAATAACATTTGTGAGCTTCGTCGTTTCTTAGGTATGATAAACTTTTATAGACGATTTATACCAAATGCAGCCGCTTCACAAGCAGTGCTTAACAAGTTTTTAACCGGCAAAAAGAAAAAGAATGACAAATCAACGGTCGAATGGACGGAGGAGTCGAGTAAAGCTTTTGAACGGTGCAAATTAGAGCTATGCGAAGCAACGCTATTGGCTTACCCTCTGGAGGAAGCACAACTTTCGCTATGCGTTGACGCATCTGATTTTGCGATCGGTGGTGTGGTCCAACAAAAGATAGGAACAGAGTGGCAGCCCCTTTCGTTCTTTTCGGCAAAGTTAACTAAATCACAACAAAGTTTTAGTACGTACGATCGGGAACTTTTAGCCATATATTCTGCGGTCAAACACTTCAGACACTTGTTAGAAGGACGCACTTTCACGATCTACACCGATCACAAACCTTTAATTTTAGCTTTTCAGCAAAAACCAAGCAAAGCTTCTCCTCGACAACTGCGACACCTCGACCTTATCGGACAATTCTCTACCGATATTCAGCACCTGCCCGGTAAACAAAACACAGTTGCCGATCTACTTTCGCGGTTGGAAGAAATTTCACTACCCGCCGACATAGATTTCTCAAAGTTAGCTTCAGCTCAAAATTCCGATAAGGAATTAATAAAATTGTCTAACTCCAGCACAGCACTTCAGTTCAAAAAGTTTGTCATGCCTGGAACCCAAGCTACAATCACATGTGACATTTCTACAGGGACTCCTCGAGTTTTTGTGCCTAGAGAATTCCGTGTTTCAATTTTCGATAAAATTCACAACTTGGCACACCCCAGTATTCGATCTACGATCAAAATGATTGCTAATAAGTTTGTTTGGCCTTCGTTGAACAAGGACTGTAGAGAGTGGGCCAGAGCCTGCACAGCCTGTCAGAAATCTAAAGTAAGCAGACATGTCAAAAGTCCTCTTGGTGTTTTTCCAGAAATAGCAGGACGTTTTGAAGAAATTCACATTGACATCGTAGGGCCACTTACCATTTCCGAAAATTATCGTTATCTTTTAACGATAATTGACAGGTATACACGTTGGCCTGAGGCCATACCCATTTCCGACATTACTGCAGAAACTATAGCTCAAGCCTTGTTCAACGAATGGTTCGTTCGTTACGGAATTCCTACTACTATTGTGTCAGATCGTGGGTCGCAATTTGAATCGCATCTGTTTAACGAACTTTGCAAAAAACTCGGTATCAAGCACAATAGAACTACTGCGTACAACCCAAAAGCCAATGGTATGGTTGAGAGATGGCACCGGACGCTGAAAGCAGCGCTCATGTGCCATAACGAGCCTCAATGGTCAAAAAAATTACCTTACATACTATTAGGCCTCAGATCAGCTATCCGCGAAGATTCCGAAGCCAGTGCCGCCGAATTGGTTTTTGGAAAAAATATAAGGATACCTTCGGATTTGATTCTTGAAAAAAGTTCGCCTTCACATTCGGATTTTGTTAAAGATTTGCAACGACAATTCGCGAATATAAGACCTGCTCCACCATCGCGCCATAGTAGTTTTAAACCGTTTATTTTCAAGGAACTAAAAAATTGTTCGCACGTTTTCTTAAGGGTCGATTCAGTTCGAAAAACACTGCAACAACCTTACGATGGCCCTTATCCGGTAACAAGGCGTAACGACAAGACTTTCGAAATTTTAATCAATGGAAAAAAAACAACGGTTTGCATAGATCGCGTCAAACCTTGTTTCGGGCAAATGGAAGACACACCTTCCCAATACGTTGCTCGCGAAGAAATCGTGCGCGAACCGAAACGGGTCTCTTTCGCGACAGACCAAACCACTGTTTTACCGGAGCGGACAACAAGAGTTGGCCGACCAATTATTAAGCCAAGCAGATTCGTTGAATGACTAGCATCCAACTGGGGGGGAGTACTGTAGCGTGTAAATCGGCAGTGCGACATTTGGTGCACTCGCTGAGTGTAAATCAGCAGTGCGACATTTGGTGCACTTCTTGGCATTTGGAACGCGCCCAAAAATGAAAATGGAAAAAGTCGACTAACAACAGGTGCTTGTCTCTGGTCGTCGCCGTCATCGTTTTTCAGTCCACAGTAATTCGCTATTCTGAGAAGTCGCCAAATAAAACTTTCATATCCTAACAAAACTTTCGTATTAAATTTAACTAAGAAATCAATGTTAGATAGAAAAAGATAAACCAAGTCTTTATAAGAGTATCTTAAAATAAATAAAGATTTCACAATTAAGTAACGAGACGATTCGATTTTCATTTGGCCTTCGAACAGACCGAACTCAAAAGCACAGAAGCGAAGCTGTGTGTGGCCCTCGGCCTGAATAATTGTCAGACTCCATACACTATCATGTGATTTCTTCATTTATATTTCTGAAGCAAAGACGCGCCAGGCAGGTTTTAACACTGAAGAAATATCTAGGGTATGCTGATGGCTGATGATATCGACATGATCGGCTGCTCCCAACAGGCCATTATATAAGGTTTGTTCGCTGTTCCCTGCCCCAGGGCGCACTGGGGAATGTCACTGAAATGCCAAAAAACTGGGTGCTGCCCGGGTTTTGATTTCACATCGAACACCTCAGTGCTACTTTTGTATGATAAAAATGTTAAGGTGCTTGTATACTATTTTGTGCAGCTTCAAAATCTTTATGCAAGCACTAGATATCCATATATTTTCCTTAGCATTGTAACGGGTGATTTTTTAAGAGGTTTAGAACTTAAACAAAAAAAAAACACAAAAAATTCGAAAAAATGAATGAAATATTTATTTGAATCGATAGTTTGAACCTTGCAATTTAATGTTTAAAGATAATTTCATGCAAATGTTGACCGCGGCTGCGTCTCAGGTAGCCCATCCGCTGAGTCCAATTTTGGCATACTCTTTCACACATATCGGCCGGTATCTCACGAATGAATGCATGGATGTTGGCTTCCAGTGCGTCAATCGAAGCGGGCTTGTCCCTATAGACATTAGCCTTGACATACCCCCACAAAAAATAATCTAATGGTGTCAAATCGCACGATCTAGGCGGCCAATTGACCGGCCCGAAACGTGAAATTAACTGTTCACCAAACTCGCCTCGCAATTGCGCCATTGTTTCGCGTGCTGTGTGGCATGTGGCACCGTCTTGTTGAAACCACATATCATGCAAGTCAAGAACTTCCATTTCGGGCAAAAAAAAGTTTGTTATCATCGCTCGGTAGCGTTCACCATTGACAGTAACTGCTGGGAACGGCGCCGAATCGACATTTCGCGGTCTTCTGTCACACTAGCTGATACGGCCGCAATATTTTCTTCACTACGCACAGTACGTAAACGTGTTGGTGGTTTAATGTCCAACAAAGTAAATTTGGTGCGAAATTTGGTCACAATCTTCCGAATAGACTGCTCAAAAGGTCGAGAATGCCGACCATAAAATGGAAGCAGCGCGCGATGAACATTTCGAACCGAGCACGAATTTTGATAGTAAAATTCAATAATTTGCAAGCGTTGTTCATTTGTAAGACGATCCATGGTTAAATTGCAAACCAAACTGAAGCTGTTTGACAGTGACACAAGGTACTAAACACACGTCAGCTGTCAAAACCAGTGTTGCCAAAACCAAACCAGCAAAAAAATCACCCGTTATTTATTAATATATAAATTAATAAAAAGTAACAAAATAGTATACAAAATATTTGGCATCTGGTAATAAGACTGGCACGCAAGCTCTTCGAAACAATGAAGGTAACCTAGTCACCGAAGTACAGGGAATTGTAGACGTGTTTAAGCAGCATTTCCAGCAGCTGCTTAATGGGCATTATGTAGAGAAGGCAACAGAGGAACAAAGAAGCATAAGACCAGTCAATGAAGATCCAGTCCCAGTGCCCAGTATTGAAGAGGTTAAGAAAGCCATCCACAAGCTTAAGAACAACAAATTCGCCGGCTTGGATGGCCTACCTGCGGAACTCTTTAAGTATGGAGAAGATGTCCTGGTAGGGTGCATGCACCAGCTCATCAACCAAGTGTGGGAGGAGGAAAGTATGCCCGACGACTGGTCAAATAGCTCCATATGCCCAATCTACAAAAAAGGCGATCCTATGTCCTGCAAGAACTACAGAGGCATATCCCTGCTTAATGTTGCCTACAAGATCCTATCCAACGTACTATGTGAGCGTCTAAAACCTTTCTGCAACACTATGATCGTATCGTACCAGTGTGGCTTCAGGCCAGGCAGATCAACGATAGACCAAATCTTCACATTGAGGCAAACCCTGGAAAAGACCAACGAATTTCAAGTCGAGACCCACCACCTATTCATCGACTTTAAAGCCGCATATGATAGCATAAGTCGCCAAGAGCTTCTATTGGTGATGTCGGAGCTCGGGAGCCCGAAAAAACTGATCCAGCTATGCCGCATGACGCTACAAAATACGCGGTGCAACGTGCAAATGGGTAACAGCTCATCCGAGTTATTCCAGACGTGTACAGGGTTCAGACAAGGAGATGCGCTATCATGTGATGTCTTCAACTTAGTCCTGGAGCAGATAGTGCGCAAGAGTGGTGTTAACATGGAAGGCACTATCTTCAACAGGTCTTCTCAACTGCTTGGCTATGCGGACGACATCGACATCATCAGCCGCTCCAAGAGAGCTGTACTTGAAGCATTCACAGCTATTGATGAACAGGCGAAACGCGTTGGTCTTGAAGTGAATGAGGACAAAACAAAGTATATGCTATCAACAAAGAAAGCTTCATCTGTCCATCGCCTAGGACAAAACGTCACTGTTGGTAGCAGTAATTTCGAGGTAGTCAAGGAGTTCACCTACCTCGGAACAAACATCAATTCCACGAACGACACCTTAGTGGAAATCCGACGAAGAATTACCCTAGCGAACCGCTGCTACTTCAGTTTGGCCAAACAAATGGGTTCAAAACTCCTTTCTCGAAAGACAAAGTGCACGCTATACAAACACTAATTTTACCAGTTCTACTCTACAGCGCCGAGTGCTGGTCGATAAGTAAAAAAGTAGAATTGATACTGGGCACTTTCGAGAGAAAAATTCTTCGGTGGATATTTGGTCCTATATGCGAAGAGGGCGATTGGAGGAGAAGATTCAATCGTGAACTGTACGAGCTGTACCAAGATGTGGATGTAGTCCAAAGAGCCAAAACACGTCGACTACACTGGCTCGGCCACATCGAGCGAATGGACAACAACGCTCCAGCCAAGAAAATCTTCGAATCCCAGCCCCCAGGTTCGAGACGACCAGGAAGACCGAACCTCCGCTATAGGGACCAGGCGGTCACAGACGCAAGAGCGCTTGGTCTCGACGACTGGAGGGAGCGTGAGTTAAGAATTTGCTTACTTTTATTCGGCAAAGAGTTCTTTATTGAAATTACTTATATCGGCAGTGAGAAAAACAATTTATTAATTTTTAACAACCTTTTTATTTCATCACCAAAATCTGACTAGCTTACTTTCTATAGCTTACATATTATTCATAAACCAAGCTAACCCATCTAATGAGAAAAGCAATGGACACACAGTTAATATTATAATCTTTTATGATTCTCGAAGTGTGAAAAAATGAAAACAAATGCCAAAATGTTTTCATATGATAACACAACTCAACAAAATAAAAAATTATTTTTGTTTCTGGATTTATTTAATGATTTTTTTATTCGTCATGCTCCAAAATGATGGAAAAATACCTACACCCCCCCTAAAGTTTGCTTTTGTAGAGTTGATAGTCAAAATACAGTTACCATATAGTTTTCATAGAAATAATAAATGTTTGCTTTAATATTTTTTTTTAAAGAGGAGAGGGGAGGGGAATTCCTACGCCAATTTGGCATCTCTAGAGTATATTTGTGTCACAAACTACACACATTTTTATTTTGACATTTAAGGACGTTAAAATGATATTAATAATGTGCTAAGGCGATGCTAATGCATTTTGCTATAGATGTGGTTATTTTATCAAAATTCACGTTATTATCATTTTTGAAAATATGTTAAGAAACTTAGGAGACATGCAGGATGTCTCTAAGATTGAATATTCTGCACGGTCATTTAGTAAAAAATTAAAAACTTCATTGGGAGCATACTCAGAAGAAAAAGGAAAACGTTTTAACTTGGACTTTATGGACTTCAAGAGTAATCGTCTACAAATGTCAATAAAATTAAACAATGATGGGAAATTATTCTATAGGTTTAATTTTAGAATAGCACATTCCAGAATTAGTGTGTTTGTTGATAAAATTACCGTTTTAATGTTGGTACCAAACATTAAACAAAAAAAAATGAAGAAAAAAGGAGTTTTTGTTATTTTCAATTTGATCAAAAATTTAAATACATATAACCATCTGGTTTTTAAGCATTCACTTAAGATTGGTGAAAGCATTGAAAATTGAAAACAAAAACTTACTTTTTCACGTAAAACTAAGAAAATTTTAATTAAAAAAAAAATATTTTTTTTTGCAAAATTCTGAGTTTGAAAATTGATTAAAAAAAAACTATTCATGGAAATGACTTAATTTAAAAATTTAATCAAAGAATAGAGTCCTAACTTTAAAAAAAAATTTACCATAATCTTTTTGGCGTTGCCGTTGTTTTTTAACATTTTTTTTTTTAGTTCAAGTAACTTTTTAAAGAAAATTACCCCTCCTGCCTAAACAGGGGAACATAGGCACCCCTTACCATATGTTTTTTTTTTTGTTTTGAACCAGCTTACACACTCTAGCGTTTTGGTGGATCTTAGTCTTATATCTCGAAATATCAATTTAAATTGATTCTAAGATAGCACATTTTCATGAATTTTCAAATAATGTGCTCCTGGCTACAAAAGCAAACTTTTTCAAACATGACTATTTTTTATTTAATAAGTAATATGTAAGGAATAAGAAAATCATACGCAGAACCCAGAAACAAAATTTGTGTTGACCAGTGTAATTCGTTTATCACAATCATTTCATTCTGTGAAAACCTGTGAAAAGAAAAATGATAAACAGAAACAAATTGTGCTCATTTGATACACCCAAGTCGCCATCTTGGTCTTTCTATGACGTCACAATCATCTTTTTCTATGAGCAAGTGGTAGCATTTTACATGTTAGTACTTTTTAGTACTCACTTTGACAGCAGTTTTTCACAACGAGTTCGGGAATCGCCTTGCGCGTGTTTGTGAAGTGATAAAATGATAAAACTCTGTGAAAACTGAAATGATAACTTTGTTTTCATTTCACAGTTTCACAGATCGAGAATTGACCCCTTGGTTGCTGTGTTGGGTCTGAGTCCATGCAACATAATATTCGAAGGTCAACTATAAATCCGTATTTTTAATATTTCTATATAATTCTTAATCTATAGTCCGGCTAGGTCAGTTGTTATATAAGCAATATGCTATTATGTTATATGGAAAATAATGTAATATAACTCTTCCCCCCCAAGTATGAACTAAAGAATTTAGTTCATTTTATGTTAATATGTCATTGCATTGTATACTATATAATGTAGTGTGAAAGTATTATACATAGCATAGTGATTACATTTATTTTAACAATAAATAATATATTTTTTCTTTCGGATTTGAAAATCTTAGATTTATTTTGTATTTATTTATTCCTTTTTTTTTTACTGTATTGTTTTATGTGTATGTTCTTGTAACGTTTTCATTTTTATTTTATTTGAATTAAAAGCATATAATTTTACATGGTAATTATTATAAGCAAACCAAAAAAAATATAAATCCATTGATTAATAAGCTAACTTACTGGGTTTTTTTTTTGTAGATAATGACTAAATATGTTTTTTTTTTTTTATTCAACTTTTATATTTTTTTTTTTTTTTTTTTTTTTTTATTTTTTTTTATGAACTTTTCTCTTATTTGTTTCGACAGTTATCTTATTATTCTGAGTGACAATGTGGTCGTTAAATCTAGCTGCGAGTTTATTACGTCTATCGTCCATTTCAAAAATTACATCATTAGGGTCATAGCTAGGAGGATCTTTTCGTGACTGATTGAGTTTGGTTATATAGCTCTGTTTTCGTTCAAGACTTCTATCATGAATTATTTTAGAAAGAATTTCGTAATTGTTTTTATGCTGCTGCAGATATTCTTGCTCTGTTATAAAATCTTGTTTTGAAGGAAAGGGTTGTCTTGTATGGATATGCCCTGATAGAAGTTCGAATGGGGATAGTTTAGTTGTAGTGTGTATGGAATTGTTGTACGTTAATACAGCATTGTCAACTACTTCTTCTATAGCTGCATCTTTCCTTTGAGCTTTAATAATTCGAATAAGTTCCGTTAAGGTTGAATGAAAACGCTCAACTGGAGAATTACCAGTTGAAGTTTTTGCGCAAATGTTATGAAACTCAATATCATAAAGCTCCAGAAATTCTTTAAACAAAGTGCATACAAACTCACTTCCGTTATCGGAAACTACTTTTTTCGGGATACCATGATGAGAAAAATAATGGCGTAGACATTTTATAAGATTGATACTTGTTCTTGCAGTTAATGAATATACACTCGCAAATTTGCTAAACTTATCAATTATAGTAAGAAAATTTGTTTTGTGCACCGAGTAGATATCCACATGAATAATTTCAAGAGGTTTTGATGGTGTTTCGGTAAGCTCAAATTTTAATTTTTCCCTATTGCGATCGTATTTATACCTTTGGCAAATATCACAACCATTTATCACCTTTGAAATAACATGTTTCATTGTTGGAAAATAAATATCTCTCTTTAAATGTTGTAAGCATTCTGTTATGCCTCTGTGATTGGAGTTTTCATGATAATCTCTTATTATTCTTTCTTGTTCATCCCTTTCCGTAATGTCCTTGAGCAAAATTGTAGATCTAACCAGCTTCATACGTGATCGATGGAAAAATTTTGAAATAACAGTTTGAATAACCGAAAAGGTATCATCATCTGTTAGAATGGCGGCTTGTCTTTTTGTATTGAGGTATTCTTTTAAAATTGAAATCACAACACTTTCATTTTCAGGATTACTATGCTCTATTATGTATCTCTTTTTTCTTTTAAAAAGAATTTGAAATTTACAAGATATCTCTGATCTTGATGGATTTCGTCGGATAATAACTTGGTGCGAAAACTCATTAATTGCCCGTTCTGATATTGCAATACCAGTATTCAAATTTTCCTGCGCTGAATGGATAGATGATGCATTTGTAGAAGCATCGATATTATTTTGCATCGATATCGTTTCTAAATTTTCAAATTCTGTTTCATTTACATTTATTTCGATTCGTGAGAGTGCATCTGCATTTAAGTTCTGCGAACCCTTTTTGAAAACAACCTCATAATCATATTCTTCAAGACGCAATCTCCACCGAACAAGCTTTGAGCAAGGATCTTTGATTGAGAAAAGCCAGGTGAGGGGTTTGTGGTCAGTCACTATTTTAAATTTTCTGCCATATACATAGGGCCGAAAGTACATACTTCGTTGCCCAAATGATACCCAAAAGTTCTTTCTCTATTGTGCTGTAATGTTGTTCGCTTTTTGATAGCGTCCGACTTGCGAAACAAATCGGCCTATCAGAACCTAATGGTCCTTGAGAGAGCACTGCACCTATAGCAACATTACTAGCATCTGTAGTAATGATGAAAGGCTTATGAAAGTCCGGATATTGAAGGATGGGATCGTTACAGAGAAGGCTTTTGCAGTGTTCAAAACAACCTATATACCTAGAGTCCAAAACAATTTTATTTCCTTTGCGAAGGCACTCTGTCAAAGGTTTCGTGAGGTTGGCAAAATCCTTGATAAATTTCCGGTAATAGCCCAAGAGCCCAAGGAAGGATTTAATTTGTTTCTGTGTAGTTGGGAGTGGAAATTTACTGACTGCACTTATTTTGTCTGGATTTGGTTTGATTCCATCAGGTGTAACAACATGCCCTAAGAACGATACCTCCTTACGCAAAAACTCGGATTTATTAATTTGAATTTTAAAGTTTGCTTCTTTCAATTTATGGAAAACTGCAGTTAGACTTTCTAGATGTTCCTGTAGTGATGTGGAATACACTATAATGTCATCCATATAGACTAAACAGACCTTGCCTTGAAGTTCCCTTAAAACATTGTCCATAACACGTTGAAAAGTTGAAGGCGCGTTTTTGAGCCCAAAGGGCATTCGAACAAACTCATAATGGCCATTTTCAACTGAGAACGCTGTTTTAGGGATGTCTTCTTCTTTGATTTCGATTTGATGAAATCCAGAGGCAAGATCAAGTGTAGTAAAGTACATACTTTTACCTAGCTTATCTAAAATATCTGTTATGTTTGGAATAGGATAACGGTCATCGATGGTTTTCTCATTCAGTTTTCGGTAATCAATTACCAACCTCCATTTATCCTTTCCGCTTGCATCCCTTTTCTTTGGGACAATCCAAATAGGAGAGGACCAGGGGGAAAAGCTAGGACGGATGATTCCTTGATTAAGTAAGTCATTGATCTGTCTATGCACCTCTTCCTTATGCACATAAGGGTAGCGATAAGATTTTGAGTATATCGGAATTTCATCTGTGGTCTTAATTCCATGTTTAATAGAGTTGGAAAATGTTAAAATCTCACCCTCCTGAAAGAAAATACTACTATATTTATTGCATAAGCTCTTAATTGCTTTTTGTTCCTCTTCATTGAGATGATCAGTTCTTATAGTTTGCGATATTCTATTATGTTATATGGAAAATAATGTAATATAACTCGTGCGAGGGACCGCAACCGATGGAAGACCGCAATATCTCAGGCAGAGACCCTTCATGGATCGGGAGCCGGATAAGTAAGTAAGTAAGTAAGTAAGTATACAAAATATTTCACATTTATTATTTATATCCTCATGAAAATTCGTAAATCCTTTTCCTTTGACATTTTACTTTTACAAACAGCTGATTTCATTTTCGCAGTTCTGATTTCTTTCCCTGAGAAAAAACCTGGTGTGCGTAAGAGCGAGTTCAGTGCTCGTCCCGAACACACATCGAACACAGTGCAAATATACTGGGGTGAAAAAAGTGTCACATAAAACACATTAGAGCGAGTTCAGGGTGACCCAGTGCGCCCCAGTGCTGACATCGAACAAACCTATTGACTTTCATGGCAATTGAAGACCAGGTGAAACTTGTTTGTCTTCAAGTAAAGGAGGACCAAATACATGCTCTCAACAAAAAAATGCAAGATCTGTCAAATGGCTTGGACAAAACGTCACCAAAGAACTTGGAAGTAGTTAAGGAGTTCATCTACCACGGAGTAAACATTGATATTGATCCCACGAACAACATCTTAATGAAGATTGAACGAAGAATTACCGGTGGTACTACTACGCAACAGATGGGTTCAAAACTCCTCGCATGAAAGACAAAGTGCGCGCTCTGTAAAACCCTTATACTGCAACACTGCAAGTACTGCTTTATGATGCCGAGTGTATGCAGGGCGAATGAAGGAGAACATTTTTAAGTGTCGAATTTTAAAATTCGGGTTAGTTTCTGAGCTGCCATTGGCAGTTGAAGGGGTCAGCCTTCAGGAATTCGACTGGTATATGCCATCATGTCAAGCTGTTTAGTTGTTTTTGAGGAGATTTTTTGAAGTTTGGATTTCCGATAGTGCGCATCTCGTTCAGTTGGCACTTCAGTACTCTTCTCAGCTGAATCCTCATTTACCAGAGAACTAAAGTGATCCTTCCATCTGCGTGGCTGCTCCCCAATTGTTACCGATGGTATGCTATCCACATCACATGTATTATATGATGGTTGGTTATGCTTTTTTTCCCCAACAACATCCTTTGATATTTAGTACGATTCCCGGATATCTCCCCTTCTTGCAGTCTCCAGCATAATCTGCGAGTCCATCTAACCTCACCTTCCTGTCACGTCTCACACAGCAATAGGCCCTCTTGCTCTAGGCGATAAATAAATAAATAAATTGGGTGGCGCAACAACTCGTGGAGAACCAGGGCCTAGTGACTTACAACTCTCAACCATTCCTGTGTGCGTGATTGTTGGCAGGAATGGAGGGGACCTACAGTTTTTTGCCGAGTCCAAACGGCTAAATGAGAAGCACTTTTTCATGACAAGTATACTTTTGGAAGATTTGTCAGTTCCTCGCAAGAGGCATTACCTCGAATAAAACATTTCTGTTTTTAGGGGGCATGGCTGGGAATCGAACCCACACCTTCGGCATGATAGTCCTACGCACTAATCATCATGCCACGAGGTGCCAGGCGATACTCGTTTGGCAATTCACCCTTTCGTTTAACATCTGCTAACTGCAGCCGAAACTGCAGACGGATTCTCCGTAAAATGGTTACCCAATTTGGGTTACACATGCTACTTGCTGCTGCCGTTAGTCTTCCTTAATAGGCTCCTCCGCCCAGGTGCGGATACAGGGGGAGGGCAATGGGTGCAATTGCCCCCCCCTGGGCAAGAGCGAACGAAGCATAAAATATGAATTTAATAAAATGTAATCAAAAAAGGTTATTTCGTTATACGTTTATACACATTTTTTTTGGCAGCGCAGCGTTGCAGCAATGAGTGGTTGTGCATTGGCTGATTGCTGACCAAGTTCAGTTAAGAAAAGTTCCGCTATGCACAAATAGCCTTCAAATCGACCGAGTGGAAAGCTTATAACTTCTGTTTTAGATTTCCGATCCCCAAGGTTAAGGTCTTCAGTTAAAAGATAAATATCCGGCTACATTACTGTATAACATTTTATGAGAAAAGTCAATTTATTTCGTACTAGGAAGCAGGATGAATTTGATTTTTAGTTTTCAAAATGTTGTGAATGAAAAATTTCACAATTTGAAAAATAATGTTTTAAAAAGTTATTGCTCCACCTCCAACCCTATTCTACAATTTTTTAGTGGTTTTAAATAGTTAAATGTAACGGGGAGGCGGCAGGGGCACTTATCTAAGTTTTCAACCTCAAAGTAAAAAAAAATTAAATCTTTAAAATACGTCGATTGCATTAGCTTCAAAAATTTTTTAACTTTGCTTCAAATGCTTAGATCCTCAGGATAAAGAGAATTAAAGTTAAAATAATAACCTTTATTTGTGTATAAAAGTTATTGAGAAATACCAAAAAAAAAATCATACTACAAAGATGATAGAGTTCTATGATAAATATTTGAATGTGTGTTTTCATTGACGGAGTACTTTCACGTCTTCCCCTCTGATGAGCTTATTTCATGATTGTGTTTGTGTCCATTTTCGAGTTTTAAGGTAGAACTATAATAGTCGGAAGGGCACTGAAGCTAATGTCAAAAACCAACGAAAAGTAGCTTTCCGTACCGAGAAAAGGGGAACACACCCTTAACGTAACTATCATCTTTCTCTTTTTCGCCTTCTTATTTCACCAAATATCAGTTTTACTTAGGTGAGGTGCACTCAGGAGCGCACCTCACTTCCGTAACCAAAGTTGAACGAAACTTGAAGAAATTATAGTCGCGTCAAATGCTTTCCGTGCACTCGCTTGTTTTTTTCCGACCACTTAAGTGCCCCTCCGAGCATTATAGTTCTAGCTTTACTCTCGATAACTTCTTCAGTGCTGCTCGCCGTCTGTTTACTCTGAAATGGAAACGCACCTTAAGAGTATGCACATGTCTTTCGAGTTCGGTGCTTTACGCAGCGATGCGTGCAGACGTGCTGCACATCTATTAGGCATAAGATACGTTTTTGATGTATGTTAGTATTCGTGAAGATTTTGTCACTTTCGTGGATGCGTTTCAGGAACTTCCGTGTTCCATATTATTAAACTGGCGAAGAATCCGAATCCAACGAAGAAGATTGGAGAGAAACCAGGAAACGACTTCAGCAGTCTCTGCCGAAGAGAAGTTGGATGGAACTTTTACACCTAAAGGATAGTTTTTTTTGGCCGTTTTTGAAAACGTTAAGTCAACGTCAATTCGTATGCATCGAACTGCATGAGTCTGGCAACTCTGCAAACGATGGTTTGAGCTTGTATGAAATATTTTTATTAAAACTTAACGAAGGCTAAGTACATGTTAATGAAATGTATAACTAAAGTTAGTCACATCACAATCACAATCGATGGCTGAACCAAGAAGGTCGGACGAAAAGGTTTAATAAAAAGTATTTTTTTCTTTTTATTTTCCACTATAATCATTGTGTTTTTATTTCAATGTCGGAGAGATTGGTTTTGTATCGATGGACGAACGCGTCTGAGCAAACGATACGGTTCATCTTGGCTTTTGATCTATAATTTTAGTTTAGATAAAATATAGCTATTGTCAAATTAGGACAATTTGGTTTTGTTTGCACAATATCTTTTTCATCAACGTCTTTCAATTTTCTTGCAAACGCATTTGATGTTTATGAACACGTTCTCCGGCTTCTCAATATTTTTGTTGCCAGCTCGATTTTTTACTGCAGAATCACACCACACATCATGTTTTCGAACATGTGACTTTAGCGAACTGCATTATCGAACACAATGCCTATGCAGTAAAACTTGAATTTGCAGTTTGCTTTGTTGATGCTGATGATGTTCTCGAAAACGACCTTTTACTGGCAAGGCTAGGTTAGGTTGTCCTTGCCAAAGAAGAGGCTGAAAATTTCACTCGAACTCGAAGGTCATGTTTCTGAATAGGAACATACCTCTGTGCCATTATGTTTTCCGAACATAGTTGTGGAGTTACGCAGATCCAAAAAGGGAACTCAAAAGCGCTGAAAAGACACCATGCTGTAGCTACTAACTGCAAAATTTCATTTCACAAAGTTCAAAGTACCCGCTGTTCGAGACACTGTGACAGTTATGCTTTCTGCAAATTTCAAACACATGAACTCACATTGCTTTGTGTGACCAAGCGGTATGAAGTGTACTCAAATTTCTTGTAGATCTCAAGGTTTTGGAAACTCAAGAAAATTGCCCCCCCCTGAACGAAGTCCTGGATCCGCGCCTGCCTCCGCCACCAAACTTTCATGCTGTTGACTGCCACCTGCAGTTCTTCCGCTTTCTGGGGGCTTTTAACCATCCCACGGAAAAGTTTGTGTCCAGATCAGCACAGCTTGTTTGTCTGCTTATCCCGGCATCCATTCAGCACCCTGCATGTTAGCGTTACCCACTCTCTACTACGGGGAGGTATGCATGCAGATTTTCCTTTCATTGAGAATCACTATCTATTTTAAATTTAAAAAGAGATTTTTTGATTTTTTTGAAATAACTATGATTTCAAAAATTTCACATTAACCTTACAGGCCACACTAAGTTTTAAGACAACATAATTATAATTTCGTTTTGAAAACCAAAAGGCTTTTTTTGTCAATTATTGACCTTTTGGTACGTATTTAAAGCCAAGAATCTTTAATATAAAATAAATAAAATTGGTGTATGAACTAAATTTCTCAGATGGGATAAATCTGTAGAAGAAGTATAAGGAAGGAAATATTGGAACTTACGATTGATTTATGTGTATAAATTTAATTTTAAAGCAATTCCATTACAATTAATTAAAATAGAGCACCAATTCAGCAATGGTTGTAATTAAAATAAATTATTCATTTCCCCAACATGTATCTTAAGGTGTTTGTATGATAGCAACTTTGTCCACTTTCACTCACTTGTGTTTAATTAATGCCCGCAGAATTATTAATTTCGTTGGTAAAAGAAGGTTTTGTATGGTTGCGGCGGGGGGAAGACGAGGGGAGGTGAGGCCAGTGGTGTGGTTTATGCAACCCAAATGCCAAAAACACTAAAAGAGGACATCCGTAAACTCGTAGCAGATACCAACTTAAAAAAATAAAAATAAAAAAAAACTCATACACCCAATACCGACCCGACAGATCCTTTCATGCAAGTGTCCTTCATGTGCCTTGATAATAATTTATTAAGTGAAACCGTCCACGGTCGAGAGTCAGGTTGATTTACAGCATTTTAAAAATTTTAAACACGAAATTGTGTCCGCCCTGTTTGCATGTTTGTTTGTCTTTGTGCCTACATTAATCCTGAACAATATTTAAAGTCCTGAAAGAAAACCAACAACAAAAAAAATCACCCTTGCGTATTTACATCCCATCTGAGGATGTTCATAATGACAGAGATGCTATGTCATACTGGATAGTATAGAATGTTCTTTTTTTTATTTCCGGGCTCAGTGCTTAATTCAGTGGAAGTTTTTTTTTTTAATATAGTATGGGAAGTGGACATTCAATGAGTTTTTTATCATGTGGAGTTGGGATATTGTGAGAAGATTTTAATTTAAAAGAAGCGATTTAAAAACAAATTAAAAAGGAACGAAGTTGGTAGTCATAGTCCCAAAGTAGAATAGTTTTTATTATAGTTTTTGTTATACTTCTTAGTGGAAATTTATGGGGATATGAGCAACACAATCGAGCTAGGCCTCTTAACAAAATTTTCTGGAATGATTAAATTTCAAATTCTTACGAAAATAACTTAAACAATAACGGAGGATAATATTAACTGGGCGATAAACTCGTTTTCACCCTTCAAATCTCCAGGAACAGATGGCATCTTCCCCATGATGCTACCAGAAGAACACTAAACACGTTACCCAACATCTCAAGAGCTTCTTTGCAAGCAGCCTTAAGTGGGGATATATTCCTTTGGCGTGGCGTGAAGTAAAAGTAGTCTTTATACCAAAAGCTGGGAAACCATAACCAGGCCACACGGAAGCTAAAGACTATAGACCCATTAGCCTTACATCGTTTGTTTTAAAAACCTTCGAAAGACTAATAGATATACACATATGAAGTAGCTAGTATAAAACCGAATGTGTTGTCACCTGCCCAACATGCTTACACGAAAGGAAAAGGTGTTGAAACAGCCCTTCACAACTTAGTAAGTATAGTACAAAAACCACTCAAGGACAAAGAGTTTACTCTAGCAGCTTTTCTGGACATTGAAGGCGCCTTCAATAATGTACAAAATGATGCGGTAAAAAGAGCACTTGTAGACCTTGAAGTAGATAATTCCCTCGTAAACTGGATTATCTGTATGTTAAAACACATACGGATTAACTCAGAACTAGGGGACGCACGGATCAAAGTATCCACATCTAGGGGGACTCCACAAGGAGGAGTTCTCTCACCACTACTGTGGATACTAGTTATGAACGAAATCCTGATTGAACTGAATAATAGCGGTGTCAAAGTAGTAGCCTACGCAGACGACCTGGCGCTGCTAGCGACCGGAAAATTTATTTCCACATCCAGCGAACAGATTAATTACGTTTTGTCAAAAGTCTGTACCTGGGCGGGGAAATGTGGACTTTCGGTAAACCCACAAAAAACCGAAGTGGTTCTTTTTACTAACAAAATGAAAATACCAGAATTTGTCCTACCATCAATAGAAGGAACCCAACTTAGGATATCAGATCATGCCAAATATTTAGGCGTAATTCTTGACAAAAAGCCAAACTGGGGTATGAACATCAAAGAAAGAGCCAAGAAGGCCATGATCGCTTTTTACTCCTGCAACAGGATCTTTGGTAAGACCTGGGGTCCAAACCCTAAAATCATAATATGGATGTACACGGCCATTATAAGACCGATCCTCATATATGGTAGCCTGGTTTGGTGGAGCGCGATGGATAAGGAATGTAATTATAAAACGCTTAACAAAGTTCAAAGACTAGCGTGCACAGGTATCACAGGGGCAATGAGATCCACTCCCACTGCGGGAATGGAAGCCATACTCAATCTAAGACCCCTAGATCTATTTGTACAAGAAACTGCAGCCTACGGTGCTCTAAGACTAAGCCAGACCGATCGATAGCTGGAAAAAGAACTCTGTAGGTCATGCACAAATTATGAACAAATTTACGGAAGGGTATGTATGCAAAGACTACACAACACCCCGTATATATTTTGAAAAACCGTTTTCTGTATCCGTCCCCACAAGAGAAGAATGGGAAGCTGGTTTACAACAATCAGATACACCGATGGTAGAAATTTACACTGACGGATCAAAGATGGATACGGGAGTAGGTGCGGGTTTCTTTTCAGAATCCCTCAATTTAGCGAACTCTTATAGACTCCCTGATTATAGCAGTGTCTTCCAAGCGGAGATTCTGGCAGTGATTAAGGCTGCCGAACAGATCTCAATGTTGGCGATACCACGGGCTGATATCACCTTTTACATTGACAGCCAGGCAGCGATTAAAGCTATCTCTGCAACAGAAATAAAATTCAAGCAGGTTTCATGCTGTCGCGAAGAGCTAAAGGTTCTTGCCACACAGCACAACATCAGACTCTGCTGGGTTCCTGGGCACTGTGGAATTCTAGGAAATGAAAAAGCAGATGAACTGGCAAGGGCTGGTTCATCGTTAGATTAAAGCCTAACGGACTCCGGTGTTAAAATTCCATCCTGTGACATTAAACAGACAATTGGTAAGAAGATAGTGGAACTTACCAATGACAGATGGAACTCACTCGCAACTTGTACCACTACAAAGAATTTGTGGCCTAGCTTCAATAAGAAAAAAACGCACCATATCATAAACCTGAAAAAGAGATCCCTGAATCTTTTAATAGGAATTATCACGGGACATAATCTCTTAGGTTACCACAAGAAAAAGATGAGACTAAGTACTGAAGACCTATGCAGAGGTTGCGGTGACGTAGAAGTAGAGAAGGACACCCTTCACTTCCTAGGTCAATGTCTGGCACTCTGCAATATAAGGACAAAATGTTTGGGTAGCTATTTCTTCAATGATCTAGCAGAAATCTCGAAGTCATCAGGCAATAACATCTCCAGTTTAATGAACTTCATCAACGCCTCTAAATGGTTCGATGCTCCATAGGGTTTCATAGGTTATATTTTTAAAGGGATGGTCCAATCCATCAGGGTACCACAATGGATCAACATTGATCTAAGTGTGACGAGAACAAGATCCACCGTCAGCCCATCAACCTAACCTAACCTAACCGAACTTAAACAACAAATTTCTTCAAGTTTTTGCAGTGGAGGCAACTAAGAGTATCAATCAGCTTAGTTACTTACTTAAGATGGCGCTACAGTCCGGGGTGGACCAGGGCCTCAGCCATTAAGCCTTTCCAGCCGCTAACACCATACATCAGGACTGAAATGATAAGCGTCTTATACAGGGACAGTTTAGTTGCTCGAGAGAGGGCTTTGCTTCTCAATTTTCATCTTACCCCAAGGATACAGCGATTGGCAAGAGTAATTCTTCCTTTGATCTCATCAGCACTGGTACTGGTCGCTTAGTTGAAATCGGATCCTAGGATGGCAAAGTCCTTGACCACCTCAAAATTATTGCTGTCTTTAGTGAAGTTCTGTCTGAGACGTCGATGTTGGATGTCCTTTCTTGTTGACAGCATATATTTCATTATTTTGCTTTCATTCAGCGTTAAACCCATCTTCTTGTCTTCCTTCTCAAAACTCACGAAAGCACCATACTGATATCTCGCTTAGTTTGTCCGATTATTTTGATGTCGTCAGCGTTATCGAGTAATTTCGACAGACTTTTGAAAATTTTGTGCATCTTGTGTTGACTTGAGAGTCTTGCACTATTCTTACAAGAACGATGTTATAGAAGTTGCGTGACAGCGCGTCGTTTAGTTCAAATCCTTTTTTGACATCAATAGTATCGGTGAGGTCTTTGCCGATCTTGATGCAGCATCCTGCAAAAACAGACCAGTTTGAGAGGGATGCAAAAACTAGACATTGCTCTACTTAGATCGTCGCTATAGACGCTGTCATACGCATGAAAAGGTGGTGGGTATCGATTTGAAACTCCTGGGTTTTTCCAAGAGCTGCCGTGGTGTGAATATTTGGTCGATGTGGGTGGACTTCCCTGGCCTATAGCCACACTGATGATATGGACCTATCAGGTTGTTAATGCATGGCATCAGACGTTCATAAAGTACGGCAGAGAAGATCTTGTAGGCGAAATTAAGAAAACTGATGCCTCTGTAGTTGGTGCAGTTCAGAGGATCGCCTTTCTTGAGGATCGGGCAAACAATGCCTGGGATTCCATTCAACGGGCACGCTTTCCGCCGATCATATTTTGCAGATGAGCTGGGTGCATTCTCCTAACCAATTCATCGCCAACCGCTTTGATTAGCTCAGCCGCATGGCCAGCAGCTCCAGCTGCTTTATTGGACTTAAGTTTAGACATAGCTATCTTTACTTCGTCGAGATCGGGTGGACGGAATTGTTGGCCTCCGTCGTCCATGTTGAATGGTGCAATCTGCATGGTAGCGGAATTCGGTTCGTCATCACCGTTATACAATTTGCAGAAATCATTTTTCCATATCCTCAGCACCAACTGCGATTCTACTATGATGTTCCCCTGATCGTCCTTGCAGGCTTCGGTCCGGGCCTTGTTACCCTGGGAGGTTCTCTTTACCTTTTGGTAAAACTTCCGAACTTCATTCCTGCAATGGCATCCCTCTATTTCCTCGATCGCACGCTTCTCATGTTCTTTCTTTTTACTTCTTAGAAGCTTGTGTTCCTCTCTCCTCTTCTGCTCGTAGAGCTCGCGAGCAGCTCTAGTCCTTCTATGCAGCGCCGCTTTGTATGCCTGTTGTTTGGCTGCATGTACTTGTCGGCATTCTTCGTCGAACCAGGGGTTTCGCTGTGGTGGTCGAGCAAAGCCCAGCACGTTAGAGGGGGCATCTCTGATGGCTTCCTGGCAATTCTTCCACTGGTTCTCGATGCTTGCAGTTGGTGGTATAGGACTATTTAAGAGGGTGCGAGAGACTCGATCGGAAAAGGACCTGGCGATTTGTTGCGACTGTAGCCGTCCGACGTTAAATTTCCTTACAGTATTTCCCTGCTTTGGCTTTGGTCTGGATATCCGTAGCATTACCTTGGCTACAACGAGGTAGTGGCCCGAGTCAACGTTGGCTCCTCGGAACGTTCGGACATCCTTGATACTGGAGGAGTGCCTTGCATCGATCGCAATGTGGTCAATCTGGTTAGCGGTTGATTGACCAGGAATTCGCCATGTCCCCTTGTGTATATCGAGATGCGGGAACATGCGTACTAGCTACCACAACATTTCGCCCCGCAGCAAAGTCAATTAGCCTGAGTCCGTTTTCGGAGGTGGTGTGGTGCAGGCTATATCTTCCGATTGAGCCACCAAAGACGTCTTCTTTTCCTAGCTTGGCATTAAAATCACCTTTTCCTTATACAATACATAAATTAATACTTTTTTCTACATTAAGTAAGGTTTCGTGAATGATATTCAACATAAACCGTGACCTTCTATTTTTCGCCACGGAAATAACTATCTTTTTTCAATCTTTTACTGAAATTACTAAAATTTATAAAATAAAATAACTAGTATTCAGTATTCAAATGAAAGCATTTGTTATTCGGACAAGAACCAAATCAAAATAGCACAAAAATTTCTTTATCAATTGAAATAATCAAAGGAATTGAAAATTAATTTATCTTGAAAGAGGATATATTGCAATTTATACCCTTTTCATTTCAATATTATTATCTGAAGGACTTGGTCAATAGCTAAGCTATCCTATAGCCTTTAGAGCTATCGATTGTTTTATCTTTTACCTAAATGACTTACATTTGGGTTATGTTACACTCGTACTATAAATGTATATGAGAGACTTCAAAGGCCTAATGAATTGATTGACATGGTAACTTTGTAAAGGACATGTTTTCGTTTTCGAAAAAAGGTACATTGAGAAAGGATATCAAGTAAATTTAACCAAATATATTTTTATATGTAAGTTCCATTGTCATAGGAGAAAGGTACTTTTGTTAGATTTTAATTGCCATTTGTGACCTGTGAGGTTTTCAAAAAGAGCTTAGATATACCTATGCATTTTTTAAAACATGTCTTAAATGAATGATCGTATAATCAAGAGAGTAGAAATGTGGTGCCTGCTTGCTATATGCCCCTCCTTGATCATAGTTATCTTACTCAGTCATTTGAAAAAAAAAAAATTTATAAAATGAAAAATTAATTGATATATTTGAACTTTCTCTTGTGTAGATAAAAGGTATGTTAATACAATGAAAACAAAAATACCATTCAATGTTCATTACGTATTTTATTATAACTCATATTTTGTCTGTCTTCTATACGCTCTGGAGAAATAAATTCGATGGCTTTGTTGAAGCGCTATAATTACAGCTTTCATTGAAACTCATTATTGAAAATTTAACAAATATAATAATTGATTTAGAGACGTTTAAAAAGTAAAGTCAGTGGTTATTTTAATGCCAAATAAATCTCTACTATCTAAAAGTTATTATTTCTGGCCAAAACAAAAATATTGTTTGTTTGAATGTTGTGCTAACCTTTTACAAGAAACAAGTTTTTTTTATATCAAAGATTAAACCATTGAGCTGCCTTACCAATGATCTTTGAAATATTTAAAATAATTTTAAGTGGAAAGTTGGGACTATTTGAAAATTATTTTTAGCTAGAAGTATTAATTAATTCCTGAGTTTTATCTATGCATCAAAATATAATAAATGGTTTTGCTTTCTAAAAGCCTCTTCACTATCCCATTATAGCCTATTGAATAGACCTTTTAAAAAGGAACAATTACGTGCAAGGGTTTTTATTATTGAATATGTTTGTTTGGCCCATAAGCATGCTTAAAACCGAAAATGCTACTAAATTCGCCCATGCGTTTCTGAGAGAATGGTCACACTGGCCACTTTTCAATATTTTTGGTATAACTCGTAAACTAAGCCGAATTTGACAATTTTACATATGAAACTTTTTGTTAAAAATTAAATTTTTTATTGGAATGGATGGTTAAAAAAATTATATAAAACAATTTAAGCATTAAAAGTAAACAAAAACCAACCTAAAAAAATCCAAAAATCAAAGATTTTTAAATTTTTTTTCAAAATTGCGCATAACTTTTTTCGGAGCAAAGATACGCTCAAGACATGCATTAACAAAGTTGAGTAGAGTCTTAATGCCTTAATATGACATATTAAAAAAGTCATATTATTTGAAAATTGACAGAGATATAGCCACTCAAACTTTACAATATTTTATCATTTTTCGCAGTTTTTACCCGAAAGCCTAGTTTTTGGTACTTTATGACAAATTTAGCATTCCTAGCACCTAATACCAAATTTTATGTTAATCAGACCAGCCGTTCAGTGTGTAGGTCTGAAAGCATTTAAAAACAGCGGAAAAACAAAATTGGGAACTTACATACTTTTTAAAAATTCTCTATAGTTGTAATGTCATATTATATCAAAATCTTTATTTCGAAAATTTTTAAGAATGTGAAATTTGCCATATTGTACCGAAAAAGGGACTTTCGGGCCAAAACTGCGAAAAATTTTAAGAAATGATAAGGTTTGAATGAGAATATCTCTGTCAATTTTAGACAAATATTAATTTTTGTACATGCCATATTAAAGCTTTTAGTCTCTAATTTATTTTGCCTATGCATGTCTTGACCCTATCTTAGCTATCTACCTTAAAAAAAGTTATGCACAATTCATTAAAAAATTTAGAAATCCTTCATTTTTTGATTTTTTTTAGGTTGGTTTTTGTTATTTTTTCCTGCTTAAATTTTTTTATAAAATTTTGTAAACTATCCATTCCAATAGAAAATTTAATTTTGAACAAAAAGTTTCATATGTAAAATTGTCAAATTCGGCTTAGTTTTCGAGTTATACCAAAAATATTGAAAAGTGGCCAGTGTGACCATTCTCTCAGAAACGCATAGGTGAATTTAGTAGCATTTTCGGTTTTAAGCATGCTTATGGGCCAAACAAACATATTCAATAATAAAAACTCTTGCACGTATTTGTTCCTTTATACCCCTCATTTTCCGGTCTATTCAATAGGCTATTAGCACATGTCAGAATAGCGTGGGAAAGAATTTCATACGACTGCCAAATTTGTGTGATGGAAATGATTTTCATATTTTGCTTCCACACCTGCATCAATACAAATCAGTTTCACCATAACCTCAAACGCCCAAGTGGAATAGAATGTGTGATGGTTTTAGAACCGATCCTAAATATTTTCAGGTATAAACACATGTCAAATCTTGTCGGATGCGCTGTCAATTTGTGTGTGATGAAATTTCATATTTTGTTTCTACGCTATTATACATGATTTTCTTCCCACTTTTTGACATAAGTTAATACTCAGTGGGATAGTGTGGAATGGCTAAAAACACCTCAAAATTGAAAAACAAAATTTTTCAATGATGAGTTTCAAAATATAAAGTAGACCCAAGACGAAAATCGGAAAATCTTTTGTATCTAATTTTATGTAGTTGTATAGCCTGGCACAGTTTGCTTACGACACACGGTGGCGATGCATGGAATAGTATACTGAAAACTGGAGCATCTGAGCACTCCGAGGCCCGAGGGGTTAACTCTTACTTAGACCACTACCTTTTTGCTAGCCAAGGTACTTCTTCTGATATCCCAACCAACGCCAATACTGTGAAGAAGTTTCACGTCAAATGGCTACAGTCGCAAGAGATAGCCATGTTCTTTTTCAATAGAGTCTCTAATAACCGCTTAGGAAATCTTATGCCACCACCATCAAATCAAGGATCGAGAATCAGTGAAAACATTGCTTAGAAAATATCGGAGATGGCCTCTAACAAACTGAGCTTTACATACCACAACGTTACCCCTTGTTCGACGATGATAGCCAACAGCCAAATACCGCTTAACAAGAGGCATGCAAAGAGGCCCTGGATAGGTGGACCAGAGCTCATCACCTCATGACCGATACGATCAGAAGAGGAGGGAGGGAGCAGGGAGGAATACCGCTTTCTCAGAAGGGAAATTGCGTGATTGTGGAAATAAGAGGGATGTCAAAGCAAGAATGAAGTTCCGAAGTTTTCTTATCATATTAAAAGCCCGTACTCTGCAAGGCCGATCAGAGAGCGTGCTGAGGATATGAAAAATCGTTTCACCAAACTGTTCATTATAATGGCGATGATGCACATATCTTATTCCGCTGCAAGGCAAATAATTCCACCATGCAAACAAGATAACGTAGACCAACAATTCCGTCTATCTAGTTTTGACGTGTATATCTTAACTTAGATCTATAACAAGTCTCCTTGTCATGCCAAAGGTGTGCCATGCCACCTTAAAACAGAAATGTTCTTACCCTCTTCTCATCTAGCCGTTCGGACTAGTCAAAAATTGTTGGGCGAAACGCATTCGGACTAAAGGTCGCAAAAACTTTTAATTTGAATTATATTCAATAGTCCACAAAACATAAACAAAAATAATTTTCTATTATATGCGTTTTTCTTCATTCTTATAGTAATTTTCTTCACGCTCTTTTTAAATCTGTCATCCGATTTGCACTATGTCTTTCCAAACCTCAGATATCAATAATCGATTTTGTCCCATATCCACCATAATCAATTGTTTGTAAAGTTGTTTTGTGCTATACACCATTTATTGGCCTTTGTGACAAATTTTCCATATAATTTTTCATATTTTTTTGCGATGATTGTATTGTTCCACTTGACGCTGGTCTGGAAATAGTTTTTCAAATTAATTGGGGTTTTTGTGTGTAAATGGAAATCCACACAGGGAAACCTCCAATGGGACTCAGCTAATCATATGTGGCTTCAATGCAATGGGGCGGAGAGTAGGGCATCGGCTTCTGAATCGCTTGGTTCGCATGGTTCGCTCCCAGATGACGGCAAAGAGTTTTTCAATTGATACGAGCAAAACCAGACTAAGCAACACCAAAGGAGTTTGCAGATAGAGGTGGAACTCGTGGCTCGAGAAAAAGCTACACTTCTAGGCTATAAACTTAGGGGTAACCACACACAAGTTGTTGTTAAATAAATGAATAAATAAATTGGGTGGCGCAACAGCTCGTGGAGAACCTGGGCCTAGTGACTTACAACTCTCAACCATTCCTGTGTGCGTGTTTTTGGTAGGAATGGAGGGGACCTACAGTTTTTTGCCGAGTTAGAACGGCTAAATGAGAAGCACTTATTCATGACAAGTATACTTTTGGAGGATTTGTCAGTTCCTCGCAAGAGGCAGTACCTCAGATAAAATATTTCTGTTTTTAGGTGGCACGGCTGGGAATCGAACCCAGACCTTCGGCATGACAGCCCACAAGTTGTTGTTGTTGATTCAAAATTATTCAATATAAATTGATGTATTTCGAAGCATGCACTTGTGTGGATTTAAATTTTTTTTGCTACAACAGTCCATTCCTATATTTATCTACAAGAAATCCCCATTTAATATTTACAAATTCGGCATATTTTTAAATTAATAAAATTGCAGTATCTATTTAATTATCTGAAGGCAAGGCTATTGCTGATTGGCTGGTCTAAACACCGATCAGTACTCATTGGTTGTTATTTCACAACCCAAACCAACCTTCCCGAGAACACCATCAACATTAGATTTCTTCATTTCTTCATCTAATTTTGTTCCTATTCTTCCAGAAATTAGCAACCTCACCTGCACAATAGTACCCAGCGACTAGGACCACGAAGCTGTCCAACTAAGCATCAAACTCCATCAACCCATCTTCCTAGTGACAGAACCAGTAGAAAACTTCATCAACTACAGGAGACTGGATGTACACAACTACAGGAGACTGGATGTACACAGGCTATAAAGAGACGTTGAAGACACTATAATGCTGTCACTCGAAAACAGGAATCTGGACAATATTGAAAATAACACAGCCATTGACTGTCTGGAACTGGCTGTTGCAAACGCATTGGATAACCAAAAGCAGCCCAAGATGTCAAAGGACAGATATCAGCACCTTCCCCAGTATATCCGAAAAATATATGCGCAAAGGCAACGACTTAGGAAACGTCTCCAAAGAATCCACCAGCGAGAACTCAACACAACACAAATAACAGACAGTGTGGAGTGAGCTTCAGTGTGTCAACATTATGTTCCGGAATTCCATTCAGCACTACAACAAAAACCAGTTTCAGAAGAGACTTCAGTCAATCAAACCTGGTTCTGACGCCTTCAAGAACATTAACAGACTAATCGGCCAAAAATCACCAAAGCCTGAGACGATCATCACCAACAATGGAGAAGCCACAACGATACAGGACAAAGTTGAAGTCTTCACTTCCCACTTTGAAGGAGGCTTCATGCCAAGTCCATCAGATGATCCAGTCTTCCTTGGCGAAATTTAGGCATCCATCCAGCAGACAATTATGCCAAACTTAGATAGAGCAATTTTCATATTCAACAACTGCATCAACAACAGTTACTTTCCCCTGAAGTGGAAAACTGTAAAAATCATGGCTATTCCCAAGTAAGGTGAAAGGAACATGATCACCAACTACAGGCCGATATCCCTCCTCAACAATTTAAGTAAGCTCTTGGAAGAGCTGATACTCAGGAAGCTCAAGAAGTTCTGCAGTGAAAATAACATCATCCCAGACATGCAGTTCGGCTTCCGGGAAAAAACATTCCAGCCTGCATCCACTCCTGAAGTTTCATCACGACATGACGACATCACCACAGCCTTAATAAGCGATCAAATTACTGTCGGATACTTCTTGGATGTCGAGAAAGCATTCGGCAGTGTATGGATTGAAGTCCTCGTCCATAAACTCCACATGCAAGGCTTTCCTTTAGCGCTAATCAAAATTATATTTTCTTTTCTTTCTTCCAGGAACTTTTTCATGCAACTGGAAACCTTTAAATCGACAGTGAAGAACATCAGGGCTGGAGTTGCCCAAGGGTCGAAACTTTGACCACTTCATTATAATATCATGACCTCTGACCAACCAATTTCAAGTGAATGCGAGAATTTTCTCTTCGCTGATGACTCACTTACTTCATCATTCTCTCCGTTGATAGCTGTCCGAAAAGTCGAGGCACATATCCGCAAACTATTCCAATTTTACACCAAATGGAGTATCCGGATCAACTCATCCAAATCGGATCTTATCTGCTTCATAAAACCGGGGGGCAGACGTGGTCACTCAACTGGAAGTTGCAGAAGCATCACCATAGCAATCCCAGACGAAACCAGATTAACAGCAGCGCCAAATACCTATGTAGGCATCAACTTCAACGAGCTGCTGAGATTCAACCCACATTCACGGACTGTCCTCAAAAAAGCCAATTTTGCTTTCCACCGCCTCTACCCGCTGATGAAGAAGAAAACTGGGCTAAGCCAACAGACAAAAGTTTTAATCTATAAGCAACTCCTGAGACCAGTCATCAGTTTGCTTCACCATCTCCAAAACGGCTATAGCTATAAAGGAACTACAAATATTCGAGAGGAAAATCCTGAGAATCTGCACTGGGCTTTACTTCGATCGTCAGCGGCGTACACATTTCAAGAACGAGCAACTCTACTCTGAGGCTAAGATAGCTCCTCTGGACAAGTACTTATTGCTATCTGCTGATAAATTGGTTAGAAACATCGCCAACCACCCTAATCAGCTGGTAAGAAGGATATGAAAAACCAACAACGACATCCAACACCAAGGTACTTAAGCGCTATGGAAATCGCCTGTAAAACGTATTGGACAATTATTTTTGTAATCAGGTGAGCTTACCCTACATAAAGGAAAAAAGTTTGCTTCTTATCACTATTATTAAAAGAAAAAATGTTGTGTTGTGACTACAAGGAAAATTAAATGAAATAATACCATAAAAGCGTATGTCATGGAGAAGGCCGCCTGCAAAACGTCTTTGACCACCATATTTGATGTCAGGGTTTTAAGTTCTAAATAATTACATGTGTTATCACAATTATTTAATCTGCCGAACAAGGGGGGTTTTGGATACAGGATTACTCATAAGTGCCCCAACCACAAACTGCAAGACGCTTACATTTGAAAATAAAATTATAAATACTAACGAATAAAACAATTTTTTTTTTTTGTGTTTTAGTTCACACGCAAAAATAACTGTGGTCTCTTTCTTGGTCTATTACGACGTGGGTTTTCAAACTAAAAATTTTATTTATAAAAACTTAGAGTAAATTTAGTTTAGTCAGTACCCACCAACCTATTTTAAACAAAAATGTTAAATGAAAGTTCAGGATTTAATTTCCGAATCAGATTCGGTCTTGTCTTTTCCATTTGTTTTTCGAAAGGTTTTTTGTATTTCACAATACCTACCATTCCTTTAACCACGGGCAGTCCGATAATAATCCGTCATATAATTCAATTTTATTCCGTTTCAACTGCACTTGAACATATTCTAATATTTAATTTGAAAAAAAAAATAATGGTTGAAAATGATGTACTAAGTATAAATAATTAGGACAAAAAGTTTCTTAATCATAAATCTAAAGGCATTGTATTCCTGAAATAATTTTGATTGAACGTTTATTCTTACATGAAAGCAAGCTTAATGGGGAAGCCTTTTAATAGAGTAGTTGTGGGTCAAATTGTTTTTATATAGTTTAACTTATCTTTACAAAAACAAATCGTGTAACCTTTTCGTGTATCTAATTGTTATTTTCCTTAATAGATTGTTCAAACACACTTTCTGAGAAAGTTTAATTTTAGTATGATTGCAGCAATCACATAAAGCTTAATTGTTTAAATATTTATGTTTGTTTTTTTTTTACTCAGATTGGATACCATCAGAATTACGAGCAAAGAGTCACGCAATTAAGAAAGTCCACACGATACTTCAAAAACGGATAATAAGAAAAAATTGGGAAACAAAGTAATTTTAGTACCTCACATAAATTTAAGACATTATTTTTAACTCAATGGCCAACATTCAGTAAAACTTTGTTTTGTTTCAGGTCCGGGGATAACAAGAACAATTGAAAATTGTGAGACAAGTGACATGCGAGGACACTGTACATGAACTAATCTAGCGTGTTTTGAAATGATTAACAACACTAGCTTACACGATTTTTGATACGTAATTTTTGCTCTCTTAAGAACTGGAAAGTACTAGGATGCCACATATAAATGAATAGATCCCAGGATAAGCAGACAAACTAGCGGTGCTGACCAGGGAACAAGCTTTTCTTTGGGATTGTTAAAAGCCCCCAGTTTTGATCGAATCTGAGATTATGTATGTTATTAATCGTATCTCGGAAACCATCATGGTGGAAGGCTATATGCAAATACATGAACTATGACAACCACTAGTATTGAGTCCTCAAGTGGTATAACCGTTTTACGGAGAATCGTTCTGTAGCTTTGGCTGCAGTAAACCGAACATGGGATTTGGGGGTTTGGCATCTTTCATATGACAACGTCAATCTAGACGCCATAATAATAAATTAGATAATCGTCAACAAATAGAAGAAGTTTTTCAAGAAGAGCAATTTCTACTTATGGCTACCGAATACATACGAAAATCGGAGCATGAAACATTCGATCCTTGAACAGCGGAAACAGATGATCAGTATCCTGGGCATCAGCGACACTCAGTCTCAGTGGTGAGGCAGAGTTGAATACCAGATCTGACACTGGACAAGGGAGAATGCTGTATTACGATTCCGGGGAGGATGAAAGAGAGGGTGACCAAAGACTGCATGGTATGGAATTATGTTGAACGAAGAAGCAAGTCGTAGCCTTTATTTCCCAGGCGCCCATTTCTGCAAGAATAATGATAGCAAGATTTCGTTCAAGAATTCGTAACATCATAATTATTCAGTGCTACGCCCACACACATGAAGCGACCAAGGTAGATAAAACCGCCTTCTATACACTCATCTTTACTCTGTTTACAGGGATGTTCCACGAGCCGATATCATAGTTGCCTTGGGAGACCTCAATGCCCAAGTCGGATCAGACAATTGCGGTCTGGAACGCGTGATGGGAAAAAATGGCTTGGGTTCTTAATAAAAATGGCAATTGGCTGGTTGAATTTTTTTTTCGAATCACCTTGTGCAAAGTGAGACTGAATTAAAGCATATAAGACGTTCAACAAAATCAATTGGATGATCAAACTGAAAACCAAATTGACCACATCGTGATTCAGCAGCGATGGAGGAAGTCAATGTGTGATTTCCGTAGTATAAAATTTGCTGAGCGAACAAACCTTAGTTCTGATGAATCTCAAGCTTCGCACGGCAGGCGTACAGATACAAGCGCCTTACTTACTTAAGGTGGCGCTACAGTCCGGGGTGGACCAGGGCCTCAACCAACAAGCTTCTTCCAGCCGGCTCGGTTTCTAGCTAGCTGTCTCCAGTTTCGCACGCCAAGTTGGTTGAGGTCCTCTTCCACTTGCACGTGCCACCTTTTACGCTGTCCACCTCTACTGCGTTGTCCCACGAGGTTGGATTCAAAGACTTTCCGGGCCGGAGCATTGGTGTCCATTCGCTCTAGATGACCCAGCCATCTCAGTCGTTGGCTTTTCACTTTTGTGGCTAGGTCGGTGTCGCTGTGCAGCCCATACAGACGGGACCGAAAATCACCCGGGGAATTTTCCTCTCAAAACAGCCTAACGCGTTCTCATCCACCGTTAACAGTGTCCATGCCTCTGCACCATGCCTTCTCAATGCTCACAAAAGCACCACTGACATCACGCTTTGTTCGTCCGATTATGTCAATGTCGTCAGCGTAACCGAGTAATTGGACGGACTTTTGAAAGATTGTGCCTCTGGTGTTGACGTGAGAGTTTTGCACTATTCCTTCAAGAACGATGTTGAAGAAGTCGCATGACGGCGCGTCGCCTTGCCTAAAACCTTTTTTGACATCAAAGGTGTCGGTGAGGTCTTTGCCGACCTTGATGGAGCAGCGTGCATTATTCTGCATCGTCATCCTGCACAAACGGACGAGTTTGGCAGGGATGCCAAAACTAGACATTGCTCTATATAACTCGTCTCTATTGATGCTGCTGACTTGAAATCGATAAACAGTTGGTGGGTATCGATTTGAAACTCCTGGGTTTTCTCCAAGATCTGCCGTAGTGCGAATATTTGGTAGATGGTGGACTTCCCTGGCCTAAGGCCACACTGATATGGACCTATCAGGTTGTTGACGAATGGCTTCAGGCGTTCACAAAGTACGGCAGGGGAGATCTTGTAGGCGATATTAAGAAGACTGATGCCTCTGTAGTTGGTGCAGTCCAGAGGATCGCCTTTCTTGAGGATCGGGCAAACAATACTGAGGTTCCATTCATCGGGCATGCTTTCTTCCGACCATATTTTACAGATGAGCTGGTGCATACTCCTAACCAATTCCATCCAAAACCATCAGCTCCAGCAGCTTTATTTGACTTAAGTTTATATACACTGAGGGAAAAATGAATGCACTCCGTACAGAACGATAAATGTAAATTGTATGTACCGATGTTTGCAAAGGATTGCCATCGAAGGTCTATTCACTAAGTAAAGTGAATGTGTACTAGTAATAATTCAAGTTATGTATCGAATAAAACTAACAATCTAGAGTACCGATTTATGTATTGGAAACAGACGTAATATACTCATTACAAAACTATGGACCAGCTAAAGTCAAATATGTTTCGATTTAATCAAATTTAAATTTAAAAATTAAACTTATGTGCTGAGTAAAAGCAATGTGTACTAAGTCTATCTCGATATCTATTCAATAGAGACGTTTAATACCCAACACATATCAAGTGCCAGCCATCTAAATAAAAAATTATTAACTACATTAAGTTATGTGCTGTGTAAATACGACGTGTACTGAGTCTATGTCTACATTTATAGAATGCAGACGGTATATAATCAGCCCATATCAAGCGCCAGCCATCCAACAATACAAAACATTTGATACATAAATTTATATACTGAGTATATGCATCGTGCACTGAGTCTATAGTGACATTTATTCAATGCAAACAGTTTATACTCAAGCGCCAGCCATCCACCAATAAAAAACATTTATTACATGAAGTAATGTACTGAGTATATGCAACCTGCACAGAGTCTATGGTGACATTTGTTCAATACAGACGGTATATACTCAACACATATCAAGCGCAACCCATGCAACTGAAACTGTTATACGTTACATTAAGTTATGTGTTGAGTAAATACGACGTGTGCCATTTATTCAATACAGACGGTATATACTCAATACCTACACATGTATCTATTGACTAGCTACAGTGCTGAGTCCACGCAACTTGTACTGACTCTATGTGTATATTGAGCCCTTCAGCCATCCAAGCAATGAGGTTCAACTTATTCAGTTTTGGCACCAGTTTTTTGTGCCCCCTAGTGGCCTAGTGGATGCGTGCTATCTTCGTGTGTGAAAGGTTCCCAGTTCAAATCCGAGTAAGTATCACAAAGTATTTTTAAAATAAAATAAATATCTAGAAAATAAATTTTCAGAATAAGGTGAAACGTTACAGAGGATTCTCTTAAATGTATGGACTCATAACATAAATGTCTAGTGACATATGGACTCATTACACAAATATGTGGAGTACATAGACATATGGACTCACTACATAAATATGTATTGAGTACATAGACTCGTTACAAAGATATGTAGTGAGGATATACACACATGGAGTACATAAACATATGGACTCATTACATAAATATGTACTCATTACATACAAATTTGATCTGTCCTCACTACAAATAATCTGTACATATCACAGATAACCTGTTTGTTTTTAGTAAATGCATACATAAAATATTTATATATATTTATTGAGTGCATAAACACTGTACTGATCGCAGAAAACTAACAGTTTTTTCAAAAAATGCCTAAATAGATTTATTTACATTTATTTAATAAGTGCCTATGAGCTATACTCAGTACATCATCATGCGACAACCTACACATAATTATTTACTGAGTCCATGGAAAGTTTATATTTACGCAATGATACCAAAAAATAGTGCATAGAATCTATTCTCACTACATAATCGTAAGCTGGCGTGGTACATATTCGTGTAATGAGTCTACAGAACTATTTAGTAGCTGCTTCACTGCTAATAGGTTTATGTTGTCAGTATAGATTTCATTAGGTAATGAGTACAGAAAAGTATGTGTGCAGAAAAATATAGGATGAGTAGATAAAATGATGTGCTGAGTGCATACATTTTTCCCTCAGTGTATGGCTATCCTCACTTCGTCAAGATCGGGTGGACGGGATTGTTGGCCTACGTCGTCCAGGATGAATGGTGCAATTTGCATGGTAGCGGAATTCGGTTCGTCATCGCCGCCGTTATACAATTTGCAGAAATGATTTTTCCATATCCTCAGCACCGACCGCGATTCCACCACGATGTTCCCCTGATCGTCCTTGCAGGCTTCGGTTCGGGGCTTGTAACTGTTAGAGTAAGTGTTATACAGTATATAACAACATTCAATACAACTAAGTCTATGCTTATATATCAATCATATTATTATATAATAAAGTCAGTTATATCGTGTCAGCCGTGTGTTTCACATCATAAATATACATGGTGTCAGATGTAAACCAAAAAAAAAAAAAAAAAAAATTGAAAAAAAAACATAATTGAAAATTAACTTTATTTTAAATTAAAATGACAGACGAAAATAAAGTGCAAGTTGTTAATAATAACTATAAGCAAGTGGCGGTAGAAAGTGGTTCCTTACGTCCACTTGATTTAAAATCAACAAACTTGGCGGCGGCTTGGAAAGTGTGGAAAAAACAATTTAAAATATTTCTAGCTGCGAGTGACCTCCTGGGTGGATCAGATTTCAGAAAAAATTCCCTATTACTTCATCACATAGGACCAGATTCTTTTGAAATCTTTGATTCTTTCGATGTGGATGAGGAAACAATTGAACATAAGAACTTAATACAAAAATTTGATGCATATTTTCTTCCGAAATGTAATGTTATCATGGAACAGTTTAATTTTTTCTCGCGACGTCAAAGTCCATCTGAATCGATTGATGAGTTCATAATGGCACTCAAAAATTTAAGTAAAACCTGTACTTTTGGAACGCTAAAAGATGAATTAGTTAGAGACATATTTATATGTGGTTTAAACCAAAGTCACCAATTCATTCGTGAAAAATTATTAAATGAATCAACAAAAAATCTCGATGAAATAATTCAAATAGCAAAATCTTTGGAAATAGCAAAGCAGCAGTCTAAAGAATTCATTCATGGAAGTAATGGAGAAGACAACAATAAAGCTGAGTTCATCGGCAGCATTCGAGAAAGAGAGAGACAGCAGCCATGGAGCAACCAAGGAAAAAGAAACAACAACTATATCAAAACCAAAAATCAAATTCAGCACGAGCCTTGTGGATCTTGGAGACAACAAAATAACCAACAGCCATTAACATGTAGCAGATGTGGCCAACGGCATTTTAGCAAATGTCCAGCATGGGGAGCAATATGTCAGCAGTGTAAGGGAAAAAACCACTATGCCAGAATGTGCAAGACAACGAATATGAACAGAAGAGTCGGAAACGTAGAAGCAGATATTGAAGCAGCTACACAGTCATCTGAAGAAGACCTTTTTATTGGAAAATTAGTGAGCTCACAGAGCATCAAAACATGGAACGTGGATATTGGTATCAACAACCAAGTCGTAGTGGCTCAAGTAGACACAGGAGCAGAGGGCAATATAATGTCAATAAATAAGTTTGAAATGCTAAATTTGGACAAAAATTTGATAAAAGAAACTAACACTAATTTGTTAACTTTTTCGGGAGAAAAGCTAAGAGTAATAGGAAAGTGCAAGCTGTTTTGTGTTTTTAACAAAAATAGTTTTTATCTTGATTTTTATATACTTGAAATGAACTGTAAAACTGTAATTGGTTTATATTCTTCAATTAAATTGAATTTGGTTAAAAATATAAATATTGTACATTGTGCTAAAGATCAAGGAATAAAAAGTTCAAACGTGCTTTTAGAAAAATATAAGGAGACTTTCAATGGGTTGGGCTGTCTAAAAAACAAGTGTAGATTGGTTTTGAAAGAAAACGTTTTGCCGGTAGTGGAACCACCTAGAAAAATACCGTTTGATTTGCAAACAGAACTCAGGGCTGAGCTTAAACGTATGGAAAAGTTAGGGGTGATAGTGCATGAAAACCAACCTATAAAGTGGGTGAACTCAATTGTGCTAGTGAGAAAGGCTAATGGAAACCTTAGAGTTTGTCTGGATCCAAGGCACTTAAACAAGGTAATAATGCGTCCTCATTTTCCTTTTTCAGATGTTGATGAGGTAAAATCTCGTCTATCAAACACAAAATATTTTAGCAGCTTGGATGCTAATAGCGGATTTTGGATGATACCTTTAGACGAAGAATCGTCAAAGCTCTGTACATTTAATACACCTTTTGGGAGATACAGGTTTATTAGGTTACCATTTGGAGTGAATGCGGCTCCCGAAATTTTTCATGCCGAGATGGTAAAGCATTTTTCTCATATACCAAATGTTGTAATTTACATAGATGATTTTTTAATATATGGTTTTAGAAAAGGCTCAGGAAATCGGTCTTAAATTCAATAAAGAGAAGTCTTGTATAGGAGTGAAGGAGATAAAATATATAGGCCATGTTTTCAATGAATTTGGTGTGAGACCAGATGAAAGTAAAATTGAAGCTATTATGAAAATGCCTCGTCCTAAATGCGTCAAAGACCTCCAACGATTTTTAGGGATGGTTAATTATCTGGCTTCGTTTATTAAAGAGCTGGCAATTGAAAATGAGCACTTACGGCAGTTGCTTAAAAAAGAAGTTGAGTGGCATTGGGAGGAAAGACACGAAAATGAATTTTGTAATCTTAAACTATTAATATCAAAAGCACCTATATTAGCTTACTTTGACAATAGCAAATCAATAAAACTTTCTGTTGATGCTTCTCAATCAGCAGTAGGAGCCGTTATACAACAGGAAAATAAACCAATTGCTTATGCATCAGCTACCTTAACAATAAGCCAACGAAATTATGCGCAAATCGAAAAGGAATTATTTGCCATCCTTTTTCACAAATTCCTTTTTGGAAGAGAAGTTCTGGTTGAAACAGACCACAAACCCTTAATTCCATTATTCGAAAGACCTTTGTACAAGGTGCCGACTCGCCTTCAAAGAATGATGCTGAAATTGCAAGCATATAATCTAAAAGTAATTTATAAGCCAGGGAAAGACATGATTATTGCTGATACTTTGTCCAGGGCAGCCCTTTCAGAAGAAGCATTACAGCACTTAGATAATGAAATTTCAATACATTGCAATCTCGTGTCGTCAAGTTTGCCAGTTAGTGATGAAAAGCTAGATCAAATTCGAAAAGAAACATTAGCAAACGAAATCTTAGTTAAGCTTGAACAATATTATAGAGAGGGATGGCCAGAGGTAAAAAAGAAAATAGATCCCTTAGTAATGCCCTATTTTAAAAATAAAAATGAAATTCATGTCGTTGATGGCATAGTTTTTATGAACAAAAGGATTGTCATACCAAACTCAATGCGTTTGGAAATTTTGAATCTTATACACGAGGGACATATGGGCTTTAAAAAATGTATTAGCCTGGCAAAATCATTAGTATATTAGCCAAATTTCAGTTCCGATATAAAGAATTTAGTAGATAATTGCGAAATATGTTTAAAATATGGAGTGTCTAACGCCAAGGAACCGTTGATGCCCCATGAAATTTTGCCTTTACCTTGGCAAAAGATCGGCATTGATCTTTTTGAATTTCAAAAAAAAGTTTACCTGCTTGTTGTTGACTATTACTCTAAATATATTGAAATTGCTCTTCTAAATAGTGGATTTTCAAGCAAAAAATTAACGTTGGAACTTAAGTCTATATTCGCTCGGCATGGCATTCCGAAAATCGTGGTAAGTGATAATGGACCACCTTTTTCGTCTTCAGAATTTAATTTATTTTGCAAATCATGGAACATTGAACATCTTTCGACCAGTCCTTATACACCCAGATCAAATGGCCTGGCAGAAAAATCGGTCCAAACCATAAAGCGATTGCTAAAGAAGACCTTAGAAAGTAATTCAGACCCATATATTGCACTATTGAATTATAGGGCTACACCGAACTTTACTTCATACTCACCTGCCGAATTATTAATGAACAGAAAACTAAGAACTAAAATTCCAACCAATTTTGAAAATTTTAAGCCTATCAGAGTAGATGAGCAAAAGGTTAGTTTGGCTTTCAAAAACAATAATGAAACAATGAAAAAGTATTATAATCGTACAACAAAACCCTTGCAAGAAGTAAAGAGTGGGGAACATATATACTATCAAAAATCTCCAAAATCAGTTTGGTACCCAGGAGTTGTTATAGAGAAATGTTCGGAGCCTAGATCGTACCTGATTCAGGACGAAAATAATCAGATATATAGACGCAGTAGACAACAAGTCAGGAAGCTACCTTCGACGCCGAAATCAATTGTTGAAACTTGTTTGGATCCAGAAGGTAGTCCATCAAGTGCTAGCTCCGCTTTGAGTCCTGAATGTAATAATGAAGATCGTAACTTAGTTTCGAATAATAACAAACCAATGACTTCTAGAGCTGGAAGACCACTTCGGCCACCAGATCGGTTAACATATGACAGCTAAAATACACTTGTTTTTGTTTTTGTAATTTAAGGGGAATGTAGTACCTACCTAATATTGATATTAATTTGATAATATATTGTTGAAGACCTGATCTTATGCACCATATAGCATTTACATATATTCGGCTACTTAAATATGTATATTAAATTTTTATTTATATATGTAAAAAATGGGAGATGTTAGAGTAAGTGTTATACAGTATATAACAACATTCAATACAACTAAGTCTATGCTTATATATCAATCATATTATTATATAATAAAGTCAGTTATATCGTGTCAGCCGTGTGTTTCACATCATAAATATACAGTAACCTCGGGAGGTTCTTTTTACTTTATGGTAAAACTTCCGAACTTCATTCCTGCAGTGGCATCCCTCTAATTCCTCGATCGCGCGCTTCTCATGCTCTTTCTTTTTCCTTCTAAGAAGCTTGTGTTCCTCTCTCCTCTTCTGCTCGTAGAGCTCGCGAGCAGCTCTGGTCCTTCTATGCAGCGCCGCTTTGTATGCCTGTTGTTTGGCTGCATGTACTTGCCGGCATTCCTCATCAAACCAGGGGTTTCGCTGTGGTGGTCGTGCGAAGCCCAGCACGTCAGAGCCGGCATCTCTGATGGCTTCCTGGCAGTTTTTCCACTGGTTCTCGATGTTTGCAGTTGGCGGAAAAGGACTAGTTAAGAGGGCGCGAGAGACTTAAATGATCCCAAAATAATGATGTCGCAACTATTTCACCACCCTTAAGGACAGATCTTCGTACATTCAACTATTGATAAGATGTGGGGTAAATAATTAATGTTTTTATGGAGGCTGAATCCGAAACTGTATGCAAGCGGACGGGAGTTGAAGACTCTTGCATATCCCAAGACACTTGGGATAAAATTAAACTTCGCAAATCCTTGAAAATGCAAATAAATGCCGAAGCAGATGATCAACGAAAGGCTGAATTGCGAAGTGAGTATCACCAAGCATATAATATAAGACGGTCTTTTGCTACTGTGTGATACGTAAAAGAAGGGCAAGGTTATAATGTTAAAAACACTGCAAGGAGAGGAGATATCGGAGAATTGTACACAATGTACAAGGAGATCACTGCTTTGTAAAGGATTGTTGCCATTATTAGGGAGTCCTAAAATAAGGCAAGTTAATTTGTTTTGTGAGACAATGAGATGTTCTATTACCAATTCTCTTCCTGCTGACGATGGAGTACGCATTGACTGCCAGTGTTGGTACAGTGGAGAGACAGGGCATTCGACAGAGGCCGTTTGAAAGGCTAAGTTATTTAGATGTTTCCAACGACATACCTATATGTCTCCTGGCAAATAACATCAGTGGGCTGATAGCAAAAAGACAAAAATACTGCTCACAGGTCGCTCCACACATCAGCTTGTCTATTATTCTGCAGGAGACGCCGAATGAAGAAGTCGAACAGTTTAACTACCCTGTCAGTATTGTTTCTGCAAATGGGGGTACGCATCTGGATGTTAAAAATAGAAATAATAAAGCTCATGAAAATAAAACGACGCGGGTTAGTGCAAAAACAGTGCTGTATATCAGTCTCCCATTTCTTATGTAATTCACATATAAAGCCTCTCTCTTTTCCTCTCTATCCCTAACACTGCTGACAAATCGCTGACATTACTCACAATGATAAATAGCCCTCTGCCAGTCTGAGTGAAAACCCGAACTTGGGTTATTGAAATTAACCTCGATAGAAAAATGGATCCCATGTTGATTTTATAATACATGTTAAAAGATAACCTTGACCCAGACCCGGAGATAATAAAACGCAGCTTATATCTTATCAGGAATTATGGCGCATAACTAATCAAGAGCTGCTGCACATCAACATAAGAAAGCAAAAATGGCAATGAATCAGTCACAGGCTGAGGAAACCAAACGATAACTAATATTGCGAAGCAGTCCTTTGAATTTAATCCTCAGGGAGCATGGCAGGTTGGAAGATCAAGAACAGCATGGAAATCGCCTATCCGTCCTAGCAGAAGCAGAATCTCAGAGAAAGACGTTGCCACAGTGAAAAATCTTGCTGCGACCCGTGAAGGATGGAGACGTTTTGTTGGCGCCCTGCCCCAACCGGGGTTAGAGGACACAATGATCATGAAAAAGTGCTTCTCATTTCGGACTCGGCAAAAAACTGTAGGCCCCTCCATTCCTGCCAATAACACGCACACAATAATGGTTGAGAGTTAAAAGTCACTAGGTCCTGGTTCTGCACAAGCTATTGCGCCACCCAATTTATTTATTCATTTATTTATTTATTAATAGTCCAGTCGCTATGTACAAAAAATTTGCGTGAAAAGGAAAAAATTTTATCGTGCATTTTTCTTTCACAATTCGTCAAAGGGGGTTATAAGAGCCCAGGTGTAGTTTTTCGGGAAAATTGTCCTGGAGCTTCTGCCGCCATCTTGCATTTAGCAAAATATAACTTTTTCCTGAATAACTCCCACATTTTTCACTTTTGATAGAAGAAATAAAGCATAACTGAAAGTAAATTTGATTGTGTTCAAATTTAACATATGCGTACGCAAGTTGGGGGTAAGAGGGGCACTTGCCACCCTCTGTCTGGCTCTGGACTGCCCTTTCAGTACATTTTTAGGGGAGAGTACGATAACTAAGGCACCAAGAAATGGTAACAATTTTGTAGAACAGTTTAATACAAGCATTTTTTACTATGGGAGGGGGGTCTTTCTCACCCCGTTTGGGTGGGAGGGGCGATTTCATAAAAAGTACTACAAACGGTAATATACTTACAATTAAGTATTATACTTTTTTAAAGCCAATACTCTTTTATATTAGCTAGTTCTTAAATCAAGTGAAATCTATGCATAGTTTTTGGAAACGCGAATTTTAAATCCAAGATTTGCGAAAAAAACATAAAAACAATTTTTCAAATTTTTGAAATTATACATATATTACTTTTATTTTTAAATTCGTTTCTCTAATTAAGTCCTAGTAAAAAACTGAAGACTGATAGTTTTATGTCTTCTATTTTTGAGAAGATTGAAAATTACCAAACCTACTTTTTATTAGATTTTTATATTAATTATTTTTCTTTGAGGATCATGAAAAAATTAGTTCTTTGCGGTGATCTTACTTTGAGGTGTTACTGTCGAGAGCTTTAAATGCAAAAGAAATAGTAAAAAATGCTTGTATTTAACTGTTCTAAAAAAAACCGTTATTATTTATTGGCGCCTAAGTTATCGTACTCTTTCCCATTTTCATAGTTTAACTTGGGAGCTTTGAGAAATACAAGTAGGTATTTTGTATCCCTTTCTATCGGAGCCTATTGTTTGCCTTCGTCTGACTTTGGTCCTGATGGAATTTACCTTCCTCTATTTTTGTACCACCCTGAATTGTTTAGTAATATAGCAGCAGTCATGTTATAGTTGCGCTTTATACACGAGATCAAAAACATTTCCGACGCACCTCTTAATTTTCAAAAAAAATATCGTAACGCTGACATCAATTAAATACAAATAGGTTCCTCAAAATTATTGCTTTCATTTGTCGTCTTCCTTCCATTCACAGTGCACACGACATGTATTAAGTGGCCCATGCACACAACACAAGTGTGCACACCGGTGTCTGAACATCGGTGTGGTATTCCGCCACTCACACGACACCGCGATACAAAAACTCCAAATAATTTAATTTTTCCCACACCGTGTGCTACAACGAAATTGGTGCGTACACCAGCCTACACATACCACTTATCTGAGCATAATCCGATAGAAAAACACAATCCGATAGAAACAAGAGCATTCTTAAATTTTCAAAATTCCTCAATAAAACAATAAAAATGTACTGCTAGAGTAGTATAGTCTACAGCCAGCCAGTGGTTGATAAGTGACCCTTTTGCCCCCAATTTGCGGACGCCTATGCATTACTTTTTTTTAACACTTCAGATTCTATACAGTTAAATTAAATTAACTTTCAGTTTTACCTTAACCTTTTTTGTCAAAACTGCAAAATGTAGGAGTTATTGAGTAAAACGTTATTTTTCGTGAAATCCAAGATGGCGGCTTAAGCTCCAGGGCATTTTTCCCGAAAAACTACACATAGGCTCCTAATGACCCCCTCTAACGAATTGTGAAAGAAAAACGTACGATAATTTTTTTTCTATTTCAAATGTTTATCCCGACTGGGCTATATGAACAAAGTATGCAAAGCGCTTTTAATTCAAGATAACGGCCAACGAAAAATTGTTTGAAGTCGGTACTTAGTTTGTATTTAGACTTATTATAACCAAATAACCCCAACGATTATATAGATACAAATTCGTTAAAAAATTCAGAGCTACTGCCTTTTGTGAAGAAGTGACTAATCTTCCAAGAGTATCTTTTGTCATGCGAATCGCCTCTCATCTAACCCGTTTTGAATCGACAGGAAATTGTAAGTCCTTTCCAGTAATGCCGACTAACAATATGCACACAGAAATGGTTGTAAATCACTAGGCTCTGGTTCTCCACGAGCAATGACCCAACCATATTATGAAAATTTACGATAAAAACCCATCAATTAACTAACTCATCAAATCATCATAACTCAATACCTTGATTGAATTCAAGTCAAAACTCATTGAACTTTTAGACATCCTTATTCATTATGCGTGACGATATGCAATACATTTATAAATGCTCAAACTACAAACCGGATGCTTCCACGCCAATTTTAGGTGTTCTCCGAATCATCAATAATTTTGCAATTAACATGCCGTAACCCAAAATTTTCTTTCATCAGCAAATAACTCTCAAGGCCTAACCGAGATAATAGTTTTTTTTTATTAGATTCAGTCGCGAAATGTTTGCACGCTTCTTATTAAAGGTGACTCGAACTAGCTACCAACACTAACTACTAATTTCGTATTTCTATAGAAATATTGCCTATGGACGGGGTGAATGATGTTAATTTATGTGACCTCACGGCGATGAAAGTTCCAAGCTTTACGTGATTGAATAACAGGTGTATATTTACACAGAATCCCTTTCGGCATATATGGCAATAGCAAAGGTGACCATTCCTCCTTTATTAATGTATAACGCTAGTAATAAGTTAAGGGTTTTCCACGAAAATGTAAAGGAACTATTTCGGGCTTTATTTGTTAAAGATGAAGGCATTCAATAAATTAAAAATGAGTTAAAAGGAAATTTTGATTTCAAGATTAGTTGATTTTTTTTATTGTTTTAAGGTTGCGAGAAAAAATAAGTTCTATTTTTAAATGGTACTGAATATTTGTGAAAATTTCAACATACATAACTTGTATTATAATTGAGGTGAAATCAATCAAATAGAAAGATTAGAAACAGTGAAAAATATGGTCACCTAACTTAATTTTTGCGACGCTTGTGAATGGTTGAATTAATTTTTCCATTGCTGTTGATAAAAACTCCATAACATATTTTTTTTCTCGAAAAACAACCCCTCAGCTTTTTTTGTTGAAATAATACGATGTTTCGTTTAAGTTAATGGAATCCATAATGGATTTATATTAACCAGCAATGATGGGCAATTTATTGTACTTTCTTGCTGATTGTAGTGTTTTGTCTTTTAATGTATAGTTGTAGTCAATGATTCTGGGCATTAACTTTATTTATTTATTCTTTTTGCCTTTTTCTAAGGAATCGGTAAATATTGGAAGAGTGAGCTGTGTTTACCGTACCTACGGTAGGAAATAGAAAAATATAAATAATTTATCTGATATATTTATTTATGCAGGCATTTGATGAGAAAGGAAGAGAAATATAATAAAAAGTCATTTGGGAAAATTAAGGGTGTGATTTACATTTAAGAGCTATAGAAAATGTAGGCTTTAATAATCAACAACTCTTAAAAATCCAAGTTTTATTAACAGCTGTTGTTTTGAATAGAATTTTGGACGTAATGAAATCCGTTGGTTCAATTGAGTCTTATATCTGAAAATAGCATTTGAAAAGTTCAGATTCTTTAGATATCTTTGTCCCAGAAACGTGAAAAGAGGTGTCCCTTGTTTAGCTCAGAGTACTCAGAGCATTCAACTTGTGTTTCTTTTTTAAATCAGAGCTAGCTCAGAGTACGCTCCAAGAGCTAAGAATAAAAAGACCAAGCAAATGGAGAAAATAGCTGAGTGCTGCCAACTTCACTGAATTTTTTGAGTTTTTGATGAAAATTAAAAGTCATTACTAAATTTTGGTGAATATAATGTTCAGATATGTTTCAAAAATATATAGAAGAAGTCTGATCATACTCTGCTCAGAGCTAACTCCGATAGCTCCCGCTTTCCTCCATTTTTTGTTTATAATAACCGCGCACTAAAGGGGTTTTGAGTTTCCTTAAAATGATTTATCACAGTGCGAACATTAGGAAAATGGGGAAGGATTCAAGAGGAGATACCGATGTACATTGATTTTGAAGTTTTTAATATCAAAATGAGGGGGAAATACAGAGCCAGGTTAAGCATTCCACATTCGTGTAGTGCGACTAAGAAAAGAATTTCTATACTTGATAGTAGGTCCGAAATTTTCCTCAAGGGTAGACTGATGTGCATTCCTAGAAGTATGAGTATTACGGTGGAACTGCTTAAGGCAAAGGGGAGGAATGCAACTGTGCCTATTACACTAGAACACTGTTCGTAAGCATACCGATAAAATATCGAAAGGCACGAAGCATTGCGACGGTGTTCGAGAAATGCAAATGTTTCTGTTATAGTTCTATCATCTATTTTGAATTCTATTCAAGAGCCTTAAATGGGTTATAGGAGCACCTGCCCAAAAATGGGAGTTGTACTCAAGCTTTGGACGAATAAAGGCTTTATAGATTATAATAGCCAGATCAGAAGGAATGAACAATTTCTTGCATCTTCGAAGAAAACCTTAACATTTCGCAGCATCTTTGGCGACGTCGAATCGTGTGATAATTGCACAGAAGGTGGTTTGTGATGCACATATCCAGAACTGAAAGCTGTTCGGTTTCCTCGATGCAAGTGCTACTCATGGATAGCCGCATGGGGATGGATTTCGCTTTAACGACAAAAGGCAGCATTGAGTTTTTGAAGCATTAAATTTCACCCGGTTTTTTATTCCCCATTGGACAATGTTGTTGAGATGAAAATTTACTGAGCTTATCATACGTTGCCGTTCAAGCTTCAAGTTCCACATCTGAAGAACAAGGAAGTGAATCTTTTAAACGAATATGAAAAGCTGAGGGTACTGTCGTCTGCAAAACAATTTAATGGATTAGAAGTTTCAGACAGAAGATCATTTATAAAAATAAGGAAGGAGAATAAACGGAGCCCTGGGGCACACCAGCATTTATTTTAAGAATATCAGACTTGCAACCGTCCAACACAACTTGTATTGAACGGTCCTAAAGGTTATTTTTAATCCAACGAAGAAGATATTCATCAATACCAAATGCTCGCATTTTCGATTAGAGAGCTGACGCCAAATTCTATCAAATGCTTTTGAAATATCAAGTGCAACAATCTTACCTTCTCCAAAACGATGTAAAGATTTGTCACTGCTCTTTGAGATATACCATCAGATCACCAGTGGACCTATTTCTACGAAAGCCATACTGCCGGTCATTAAGAAGCTTTCGTTCTTCGAGATATAGCCCAGGCAAAATGTACTTTCACTGCGGAATAAATCCAAGTGAAGGTTTTTAAATGCAATAATCTTTTTTTTGGTATAAGGAATACTCACCCAAAAGTCCATTGACAAATCTTGTGTGCGTTAGAAGTTATTGAAGGTCAAAAGTCAAACAAATTGGTTATTCGCTTATAACTTTTAAAAGGTAAATGCTATCAAATTGTACTTCATACAAATCTTTAACATCATATAATTTTCTATAAGAAATGTTAACGCACTTTTTTTTCTCTGATTGATCATTAAAAAAAAACGTTATTTGACGAAAATGTCTGTTTTTCGCCTGTAACACATGAACGATGATTGCTATCGAAAACAACTTCAAACGAAGCTTTTACACTATTAAATTTTCTACAAGAAAATATAACTTTTTTGTTTCTGCGGTGATAGTTCCAAAGATATCACTATATTAAAAACTTCGTCAAAAGCTAAAAAATCTGTTTTTTTTTTTTACTCTCAAATGACGAAGTTGTCAAAGATAAATTTATACCTACTTTATGTGTTATTATATTGTCTACACAAAATACTGTTCCACATTTTTCATATTAGTACATACTTCAAAAATGTGAAAAATTCAAAATATGGGTTTTTCGCTTACAACTTTTAAACAACAAATTTTGTCAAAAAATTTTTTACACAATTTGCAGATTATATGACTGTCTACAAGAAGGCATTTTCATATTTGTTGTAAAATTGATCATTTAAATCATATTACTATTTATAAAACTGGTCAAAAGTAAAAAATACCGGTTTTACGTCTTTTCTCTTAAATGACGAAGCTGTCGAAAAATAATTTATGCTCATTGTTAAGATAGTCATATTTCCAACAAGAAGTATCATCATAATTTTTTTGATGCGAGTGCTCAGTTACGAGATATTGCTGTTTTAAAAATGTTCAAATTTCGAAAATACAAGTCTTTCGGTGTATATACCTTGAATTTTCTGAAATTTTGACATGTTGTGTTGCTGCCTTCCTCCGGGGATATTTAAACAATCACAAAAACACAGTTGAACGAATTTTTGTTAGTCCAGTTAATTTATAATTTTACATGGGCAAAATTGCAACAGAAGCTTTTTTGATGGATTTTTTTCTGAGTATACATTACTGTACAACGTATCCAAAATCGGACAAAATTTGACCATGGTAACACACCCAAGAACGGATTTCAAAATGGTGGATTGATTGGAGTGTTGCTTAAGGTTGTAACTCGTATTTTTACTACGCTGTGTTCTCATTAAAGCATACTCGAGAAAATGACAGGTACGACAAAGTTTCACTTTTTAGTCCTCAAAAACTGAGGAAAGAAGGAAACATACCACAGTCATGATGTAGTCGACCAGCCTCTCCACCACGAGTCATAAGCTCCCCAGAGCGTCTACAAATAACGGAGTTTATTTCGCGAATACGTAGACCAGTAAAGGACATGACCAGGGGCGTAGCGAGAGGGGGGTGTACCACCCCCCCACGCTTTTAAGGAGTCGGCAAATTCAGGAAGCTAAATTTAATAATTCAAGCAATTAAAAAAAAATAATAAAACCAGAAATTTTACAATATTTTTCGGAAAAAGTTAAAAAAAAAGTAGGTAAGTTTGTATTTTCATTATATTTAGGTTTTTAAACTTTTAAATGTACCTTTGCAAATCGATATTTTTGCCGATTGCAGATTTTGGAAATATGCCGAATAATTAAAGAGTAGGCAAATCAACGAAGCCTTATTTGCAAACAATTATGAATAAAACGAGCATAAGCATTTTTGCCGATTGCGGATGTCGGAAATTTGCCGACTAATT